>PVJC01002944.1:0-74555 GCA_004026665.1 Murina feae
CTCCTGCCGCAATGGAAAGGGCTATTTACTCAGGTCCGTGAGTGGCAGCCGCCATGTTGGCTGGGCTAATTTGCATACAGCCACTCTGATTGGCTGGTGGGCGTGGCTTACCTTGTCTCGGAGAAACGGTTAATTTTAATATTTCGCTTTTATAGAGTAGGTAGACTAGAGGCCCAGTGCACAAAAATGTGTGCACTCATGGGGGTCCCTCAGTCCGGCCTGTACCCTGTCGCAATCTGAAACCTCCCAGGGGATGTCCACCTGCTGGCTTAGGCCCCATCTCTGGGCGATTGGGCCTAAGCTGGCAGTCAGACATCCCTCGGGCAGCCCGGGAGTTCTCAGGGAATGTCTACTTGCCAGCGGGGAGCAGGCCTAAGCTGCAGTCGGACATCCTTAGGACTGCTGAGGAGGCGGGAGAGGCTCCTGCCATCACCACTGTGCTGGCAGCCATCAGCCTGGCTTGTGGCTGAGCAGAGCTCTCCATGTAGGAGCACAAGGACTACCAGGGGCAGCTGCTGCAATGAGCTTCTGCCCCCTTGTGGTTAGTGTGTGTCATAGTGACCAGTCATTCCCAGTTGTTCTGCTTTTAGGTCAATTTGCTTATTATCCTTTTATTATATAGGATAGAGGCCTGGTGCTTAAGTGGGAGCTGGCTGGTTTGCCCTGAAGGATGTCCCGGATAAGGGTGTGGGTCCCGCTGGGGTGTCTGGCCAGCCTGGGCTGAGGGCCATTTTCAGGCAGGCAATACTCCCTTCAGGGTGTGTGGGGGGGTCCTGCTGGGGTGCCTGACCAGTCTGGCTGAGTGGCTGATGGCTGGTTGCAGGCTGGCCACAGCACCCTCAGTGTGGAAGTCTCCTCAGGGGTTTCTGGCCAGCCTTGCTGAGGGCCGTTTTCAGGCTGGCAACACTCCCTTCAGGGTGGAGGGGGGGGTCCTGCTGGAGTGCCTGGCCAGCCTAGGTGAGGCACTGATGGCTATTGGCAGGGTGGCCACAGTCCCTTTGGCATGGGGTCCCCCCTGGGTGCCTGGCCAGCCTGAGTGAGGGGCTGATGGCTGTTTCCAGGTTGGCCACAGCCCCTTTATGGTGGGAGTCCCCATTGGGGTTCCTGGCCAGCTTGGGTGAGGGGAAGAGGGTCTTTTTCAGGTTGGTCATACCCCCTTCAGGGTGGGGGGGTCCTTCTTGGGTGCCTGACCAGTCTGGCTGAGTGACTGATGGCTGTTTGCAGGCTGGTCAAGTCCCCCAGCAGGAACCTTCACCCCATAAGAGTGTGGCCAGCCTGGGTGAGGGTCTGATGGCTGTTTGCAGGCTGGCCACAGCACCTTCAGGATGGAGGTCTCTGCTGGGGTGCTTAGCCAGCCTGGGTGAGGCACTGATGGATATTTGCAGGCTGGTCACAGTCCCTTCAGGGTAGAAGTCCCTGCTGGGGTGCTTGGCCAGCCTGGATAAGAGGCTGATGGCTATTTGCAGGCTGGCCACAACCCCTTCAGGGTGGAGGTCCCTGCTGGGGTGCTTGGCTATTCAGCCCCCAGCAACCCAAGCTCTCAGCAAGCCTGGCTGGAAGCAGGTATCTGGGATTTATTTATCTTCTATAATTGAAACTTTATTGCCTTGAGCGGAGGCCACAGCCAGCCAGGGCAGGCGGGAAGCTTGGCTTCCATCATCACTAGGGCAATCAAGCCTCCTGCTTGCTCCAGCTCTGTGGCTGCTGGCCGCCACCTTGGGTGGGTTAATTTGGATATAGTTGCTCTGATTGGCTGGTGGGCATGGCTTGGGGTGTAGCAGAGGTGTGGTCAATTTGCATATTTCTCTTTTATTAGATTAGATATCTATTTTGCCCATGTTCTTGCTGAATAAAAATAGGTAATTAGGTAACAAATTAGATAATGGAACTTAATAGGCAACCACTCAATACACAGAATATAATAGTATACACAGTCAGAAGGAAATTAAACCCAGCAAAATACAGTCTAACTTGATGACATGAAGCATATAAGCATAGAATATATCTGATTTAAGCCATATTAATGGAGAAATAGAAAGATGAATTATATCTATGGGGAATGAATGCATTGGTGGCATAAAAACCTAACTTATCCCATATAATAAAGAGGTAATATGCAAATTGACTATCATGCCCTTGTACAAGATGACCACCCCCATATGGGCACAAGATGGCTTCCCTACATGGTCACAAGACAGCTGCCACAGGATAGCCAGCAGGGGAGGGCAGTTGGGGGGAAACCAGGTGGTGGGAGAGGACAGTTAGGGGCGACCAGGCCAGCAGGAGAGGGCAGTTGGAGACAACTGGGCTGACAGGGGCGCAGTTAGGTGTCAATCAGCCTGGCAGGGGAATTGTTAGGGGGTGATCAAGCTGGCAGGCAGAAAGGGTTAGAGGAAATAAGACAGGCAGGCAGGCAAGTGGTTGGGAGTCAGCAGTCCCGAATTGTGAGAGGGATGTCCCAGATTGTAGAGGGGGCAGGCTGGGCTGCCATTAGATTTATAAATATGGGTGAACAAAAACTGATAGACAGAAAAGGATAAAGAAAATAAAAACAAAAAAAGGGCAAACAATAGAGACAACAACATTAACGAATCAGGCTTTATCAGTATTAAAAACATCTGTTCTTTAAGACATAGGAAGTAATCCTGGACACAGGGAATGAGGGGTGGGTTGGGAGAATGTACAGGGAGATTTTTTAGAGCCAGGGATGAGAAACTGGGCCTGTAGTTTATTACATTAATACAAAAAAAAGTGTTTTGAAACATTTCATTTCCACCCCTAAGAACTATCCAAATTAACCAAAATGTAGCTCAGGTAGGTATATGTGAGCACAATCTTCAGTGACTCCCCCAGGGGGAGTTTCACACTCAGCATTGGAGTAGAGTAGGAGCAAGAATGAGCTCCTGTTCCAATTGTAAGTCATAAGATGCTAAAAAAATCACATTAGTCCTTTCCTGGGTTTTATAAGGGACATTATAATATCTCCCCTTATTGCTTCTCAATATTGTTATAGTCTATAATATGTTAAGTATTTATAAAATTGAGGTAAAAATCCAACTGCAGACAGCAATTGATCCTCTAGGTATTGTCTAAACCAGGGGTGGGGAACATCCAGCCTGCAGGCTATATAATACCAGTGAAATCATTCTGTCTGGCCCTGCCAAGGTAACTGCAGGTAGGACTCCAAATTCAATCAATCTAGGAGCTTTTTTCGTAGCAACATATTAAGTGAATGATGTTATTTCTGCAAATGGCCCTTGGCAAAAAAAGAGGTTCCTTACCCCTGGCTCTGAAAAGTCTCCCTGTACATTCTCCCATCCCACCCTCCATTACTTGGCTTACTTCCTGTGTCCTGAAGAACAGATGTTTTTAATACTGATAAAACCTAATTCATTAATGCTTTGTCTCTATTGTTTGACCTTTTTTGTTTTGGTGTTTTTGTTTTCTTTATCCTTTTCTGTCCTACCTAATCATTTTTTGTTAACCCATATTTATAAATCTTTCTCTCAGAAGTTTATAGTTTTCTATAAACTTAGTCTATGTTGATTTTTTATGCTTGCAAAGTTTGAGCCAAGGTTCATTTTTGTGCACCTGGATTTCCAACTGTTTTGGAATCATTTGACTCAAAGATTACTCTTTGTGCATGCAACCATTTTGGCATCACTGTTGAGAATCAACTGCACATGCATGTTTGGGTCACTTTCTGGACTCTTCATGCTATTCCCTTGATCCATACCTCTATCCTTGATTCAGTACCACTCTGTCTTAATTACTATATTAGTTTTATTAGAAAACTTGAAATCTGATCATCTGGAACATCCAACATTTTTCTTCTTTTCCAAATTGTTTTGGCTATTCTTGGTCATTTATAAATTTCCAGAACAAAAGATCCTGCTAGGATTTTGATTGATCGTGTTATTCTATAAATCAATTGGGGGAAAATTGTTATAATAACATCAAGTCTTTCAATGTATGAGTGTAGTATGTCTCTCCATTTGTTCAGGCCATCTTTAATTTGTCTCATCAAAGTTTTGTATTTTTCAGTATACAAAAGTTGCTTTTATCTAATGTTACTTCACAATTTTAGCAAATTGTATTTTTTTCTACTTACAAGTGCCCATGGCTAGCATTGATTTTTGAACATTGACCTCTCTCTGCAATCTTGCTAGACTCACTTAATAGTTACAGTAGTTTTCTTATAGAGCTTTTGGTGTTGCCTACGCAGTATATCATGTGATGTGTAAATATAAGTATAGTTTTATTTACTGTTTCAAATATGTTAAACCTTTATTTCATTTTCTTGCTTTATTATACTGGTATGAGTTTCTATGTCAACTTTCCCATGTAACAGTGCCCAGCTATTCAATTAAACACTCACCGAGAAATTGCTATGAAGGTATTTAGTAGGTGTAATTAGCATCTAAGATGACTTTAAATAAAGGAGATTGCCCTCAATAATATGGGTAGCCTTTATCTAATCAGTTGAGGGTTATAAGAACAGCACTGAGATTTCCTTAAAAAGAAAATAAACAAAATTTTAGACACAGACCACAGTACAGTGGTTACCAGAGGGAAAGGGGGATTAGAGAGGAGTAGTAAAGGGTAAAGGGGGTCGAATATATGGTGATGGAAGGAGATTTAACTCTAGGTGCTAAACACACAATATAACATACAAATGATGTATTATAGAAGTGCACTCTTAAAGTATATATATTTTATTAATCAATGTCACCCCAATAAATTTAATTAAAAATAAATAAATGCCAACAAACAAAAAATGGCAGCATTAAATCCTTCCCTAGAGTTTCCATTGCTGACCTGACCTACAGATTTCAGTCTTGCTCAGTCGACTGCATATCACGTAGCCTGTTGCTGTAAATGCACCGATAGGATTGGCTAGAATCTCCTGTACTATGATAAATACAAATTCTCATATTCTAAATGTCCTTCAACATTAAGGAATAATGGAATAACATTTGGGTGTTGATTTGCCCAAGGATGCTACCCAAGAGACAGGCCTTAATATTGGAATTATCAGAATCTCTCAATAGGCTTCACCTTCCTGAACTTTGAAGTGACAGAAGGACCAGCTGATGCCAGCTAGCCCCCCCCACACACACACACACACACACACAACAGGGGATGAAGATTTATTGAATGGGCATAAGAGAGAATGAAGAAGGCTGCTCATTTAATGTATTGTTAGGGACAAGAGGAGAAAGATTAATTGCCTTAGGTCCCATTGCAGTGGAGGGACTGAGAGAAATGCAGGTATTTCTTTTCTGATAAGAAATAGTATTTGACCCTGACCAGTTTGGCTCAGTGGATAGAGCATCAGCCTGCGGATTCAAGGGTCCCGGGTTTGATTTCGGTCAAGGGCATGTACCTTGGTTGCGGGCACACCCCCAGTAGGGGGTGTGCAGGAGGCAGCTGATCGATGTTTCTAACTCTCTTTCTCTCTCCCTTCCTCTCTGTAAAAAAATCAATAAAATATATTTTTAAAAATATAGTATTTGTTGCCCTGGTTGGAATTGGTCAAGCGACATCCCATGCACCAAGAGGTTGCCAGTTCCATTCCAGATCAGGCACATGCCTAAGTTGTGAGCTCTCTCCCCATCTCTCTTCTCTCTCTAAAATCAATAAAAACATTTAAAAAAAAGAAATAGTATTTGTTCCAGGCATTCATCAAATAAAATCCACTTGATAATTATTCATTAAAGTGTTTTAAAAAGGTTAGTGACATACCAGAAATAAACAGGCCCAGAGACTGTCCATGAGAATGTTCAGTCTGGGCAGAGCTAGACATACAATCAAATACATAGTCAATAATGGAGCTATTTACATAAAGGTAAGCCGTATTACATTTTCCCCCAATTAGAATTCACATTTCTTTTAGGCTGTTAGTTAGACTTCAATCGTGACAGATTTAAGTGGTAATCTGCTATAGTATGAGATGACATGAAATGTATTTATTAACATTTCAAATTACACCATTTTCAATGAGAAAAGTATCTAATTTTGAGCTAAAACAGCATGCTATAGTCATATATTTCTTGCTGAATAATAATCACTCAGAGAAACAGGATTCTTATTTATAGCAGCATCTAAGATGGGATTGCCATGTAGCAAAAAAAAAAAAAAAATGATGTTAAATAGACAAGAATTTGCCATCCTGATTATTAACATGCTGCACTTCTGGCTTAAAATGCTAAAAAAAATTCTATGATAGTTGTGCATTTAGTAATTGTGCCAGCTCAATAAAAAAATACAAAATCATTATCTCCTGACATTAATGAAGTCAACTTTTCAAGCACAATTTGAATAGGCAATTGAACAACGGGACTCAAAAATGCATTAAAACCAGGTCAGCTGCTCGGCATTTCCAACAATATGTCCACAATTCCATGAAGGGTAATCTTAAACCATTTTTCAGAACAGCCTGTACATCTTTATCTTAAAATTCCAAATGTTTCAACAATAGATGATTGTTAAGAGCTAGACAATTATTTTCAGCACCAATTGATTAATGACTTAGTCTGTGACACAGGGAGAAACTGTAGAACAAAGGAGTCCATTATAATAATGCACAGGCATTAAACCGTCTTCATTAATAGAATCTTCTGAATTCCATTTAGCATAAAACCAAGCATGCCATAAAGGAAGTGGAGAGGTGAGAATTTTAAATATATTCTGAAAAACTTGCTCGATGAAAAAGAAGATTAAATAATGTTACTGCCCTCTATTAAAATTCTTTCTCTCTCCCACACACACACACAATTAACCAATAAAATTTATCAACTGCATTTTTAACACCACACGATATTGATAATACCCTTAAATTTATATGCTCGCAGTGGTTATATTGGCATTCAGGGGGCCAGTAGTTTGTGTAATTACCATCTCTTGAGTAACAAATGCAACAATAACAGTCATGATTTGCCTATCTCATTTCAGAAACCTTATGCATTGGGTAATTTATGTAATCAGAGGTGGGAAGACATGGTTTCAGAAAACAAGATGGTTTCTCAAATGTTGTTTAGTCAATAAAATTGCAGTTCATGGCAGAACTGTTGCAAAAGCTATGGTGATTATCATATCGTTTAACTTTTCCCAGAGCCTCATTAGTTCAATAGCTCGATTCACCATCACATTTACTTGTTCACAGGCCAGTGGCTTTGCTTCTCTCACAGTGACTATAAGGACCAAATTTCTGGGGAAGCCAAACAGAGCAGCTTCAGCACTCTTTGTACCTAACATTTGGGGGACTCCCTGGCGCTGGTCCCTTTCCCTGACTCCATTCTGTTTTCACGCTGGGGCCATATTACAGGCAAAGACACTGAGGATCAGAGAACTTAACAAGTTGTCCCAGGCCAGGGCTTTTTATGTGGCCGCTTAAAAGTTTGAAAGTCTCTATGTGGCTCATATAGGTAACTTGTTACTTTCCTATTAAGTGGCACTGGTCACTGACTGAAACTCAAATGGTGATTTTGAGTTTTCCTATCACCATTGTATTCATTTGGGTCGGGTCTTATTGCTGCAAGTGATTTCATCTTAGTCGCAACTAAGAGCTTCTGGAGAGTGTGGCAGGTCCTTGCTCCCATACCGGTGGCAGACAGCAGGAGTTATGGACTGTCTCCTCAGAGGGTAGCACTGAGGTCAGAGGACAGGCTTCTTGGCACCATCTCTGTTCTCTCCACCTTGTCAGACTGACTCTCAGGAAGGCACTGAGTCTTTCAGTTCTTTTGTGTCACCTCCAAAAGGCACAACAGTATTCCCTACGATGAGTCAATTAGAGATGCACGCAGCTGCAAGAAATAATACTTACATGGGTAAAATATATTGAAATTTTATATGGATGGGAAGTGAAAATTCTTCATTGTTATAGGAGATCTGCACTGCTCAGGGTGCTGGCACCTCACTGAGTCAAGGGAACCTATCTTTTTACAACTTTCTGCCCAACTGTGCTTATTGCTGACTCTCCGTCCTCCTGCTAATATCATCCTAGGGCTGTCAGACTCTTCAAGGAAGCAAGGAAGCTGGGATACTGGCAGCATGGCAATCTACCCTTTTGTCCCTTTTCTTAGGAAACAAACATCTCTTCCCTGAACCTCTCTCCCCATCCCCCAACAGAATTTGGACAAATTGGGATAGGGAACCTCATTTTGTTTCCAAGGAGTCTCACCTGTTCTTATAGGCACTCTTTCAAGGGGCAGGGGTGGCTATGGACCTGTGTGCCCCAGGAAGCATTTAAAAATGTCTGGTGCTGACTGGAAAACTATGTGACAATATTACAGATTTCATACGTCGGCAGGAGAGTTTTGAAAGAGTTTGGACAAAGAATTGTTAGTGTCTGTTCAGCCACAACATATAAGTAAACACCTCTGTATTATGGAAGGCCTGTGTAGGCACTTATACTGGAGACACCCTATACTGAGACAACTCTGAGGTTGTCTGTGAGGTACAGGGTTGTGGGTGGACAGAAAATAGAAAGGGTTGGGCTCATTTATAAAGAGAGTTTGAGGAGAAAAAGATCAAAGAGAAAATGCATCCTCAGCACCAGCTCAGGCTATGGAACTTGCACTTAGAAAGCACAGTGTAACTTTGAAACTCCCTTCACTTGTACAGACTCAGAACAGTTCATGAAGCTTCCACCAGCAGCACACACAGAGCCTCGTGCTGTTCTGGAGCCAGCATCCCATCTGCCTGTCCAAAGGTGCTCCAAGTCAGAGTGTGAGCAGGAGCCAGTCAAGCTTTTGTACTCTCAAGTGAAGTGAAGTTAGCCCGTCACAGACCCAGAAGAGGTCATGTGCAAGGAAAGGCAATCTCTGAGCATAGGGCGTGACACAGGAAGACTGGGACCAATTGCAGGGGACTCTGAGGTCAGTCAGTGAGACTCAAACTTTACATAAAGAATTGGCAGTTTTAGGGTTTTGTGACAGTGCACATGCGTTGATTTACTGGATGTGTACAAACATTTGCAGCTTGTTCTGTTGTCTTAACAAAAACAAACTAATGTAAGAGCAACCAAAGATCCTGGCAAGTCAGGAAATTGAACATCTGAAAGTAACTCCATAAGTAGAGGGCACAAAGGTGTGTGCACAAATATATATATTTATATATACATATATACAGATATTCATACATATATATGAACATATTGATATGAAACAATTTCTAAATAAGTCAGGTCTGAGGATGGTTTTAAAGTCCTCAGGTTTTGAGAGATAACATTGCTGCAATGTCAGTTTTCCCGTCATATTCTGGGCCACTTTTTACATATTTCAATCTTTTGGACATCAGCTTTTGCTCAAGTTCACCTACTCTGACCTTGAGGTTAATGATACAAAATGCAATTAATTCATAAGGTTTTCTGGGCATGAAAGCCGGATGGGCACAAGGCTGCCTTTGTTGATCTGTTTAAGATGACACTTGGGTCCTAGTTCTCTGGGCCAAAGGAACTAAGACTCCCAAGCAGGCCTGGCAAGGAGAAGCCATTCACCGTCCTCTGTGAAATACAGAAACCATGTTTAATGAAAATATGCAGGGTGAAAAGTGGGGTGGAGGAGGGATAAGGAGTGGAGGAGAGCAGGGAAGCAAGGCAAATATATCAGGTTTCAGAAGAAAAGTTACATGCATCTTAACCCCTGGTGGCCAGCAAAGCCCTGAGTGAAGGCCTCCTTTATTATAATTATTCTTTAAAGTATTACAAATAGTAAGTAACACATATGTCTCCTTTTTTCCTCCATTTACTTCCTCCGGCCTCCCCATCCCCCGCATATACCTTCACCCTACTAGTGTCTGTCCATTGGCTATGCTCATATGCATGCATACAAGTCCTTTGGTGGATCTCTTAAACCCTCCTCCAACCCTCCCCTGCCTTCCCACTGAAGTGTGACAGTCTGTTTGATGCTTCTTTATCTCTATCTATTTTTGTTCATTAGTTTATGATGTTCTTAATATTCTACAAATGAGCGAGATCATGTGATATTTAACTTTCTCTGACTGGCTTATTTTGCTTAGCATAATGCTCTCCAGCTCCATCCATGCTGCTGCAAGTGGTAAGAATTCCTTCTTTTTATAGCAGCATAGTATTCCATTGTGTAGATGTGCCACAGTTTTCTAATCCACTCATCTGCTGATGGGCACTGAGGCTGTTTCCAAATCTTAGCTATGGTAAATTGTGCTGCTATGAACATAGGGATGCATATATCCTTTCTGATTGGTGTTTCTGGTTTCTTGGGATATATTCCTAGAAGTGGGATCGCAGGGTCAAATGGGAGTTTCATTTTAGGTTTTTTAGAAAACTCCCTACTGTTCTCCACAGTGGCTGCACCAGTCTGCATCCCCACCAGCAGTGCACAAGAGTTCCTTTTTCTCCACATCCTCTCCAGCACTTGTCATTTGTTGATTTGTTGATGTTAGCCATTCTGACAGGTGTGAGATAGTACCTCATTGTTGCTTTGATTTGCATCTCTCAGATGATTAGTGACTTGGAGCATGTTTTCATATGGCTCTCTGTCTTCTGTATGTCCTCTTTCAAAAAGTATCTATGTAGGTCCTTTGCCCATTTTTTGATTGGATTGTTTATCTTCCTTTTGTTAAGTTGTATGAGTTCCCTATAAATTTTGGACATTAAATCTTTATCGGAGAAACATTGGCAAATATGTTCTCCCATGCAGTGGGCTTTCTTGTTTGTTGATGGTTTCTTTTGCTGTGCAGAAGCTTTTTATTTTGATGTAGTCCCATTTGTTTATTTTCTCCTTAGTTTCTATTGCCCTAGAAACTGTATCAGTAAAGATATTGCTACGACATACTGTATGTCTGCTATTTTGTTGTCTATTGCTTCTTCTAAGATTTTTATGATTTTCCATCTTACATTTAAGTGCTTTATCCATTTTGAGTTTATTTTTGTGTATGATGTATGTTGGTGGTCTAGTTTCATTTTTTTTACATGTATCTGTCCAATTTTCCCAATACCATTTATTGAAGAGATTGACTTGACTCCATTCTTGCCTCCTTTGTCAAATATTAATTGAACATAATGGCTTGGGTTGATTTCTTGGTTCCCTGTTCTGTTCCACTGGTCTATATGTCTCTTCTTGCGCCTATAACAGGCAGTTTTGAGAACAGTGGCTTTGTAGTATAGTTTGATATCTGGTATTGTGATTTCTCTGACTTTGTTCTTCTTTCTCAGGATTGTTGAAGCTATTTGGGGTCTTTTTTTATTCCAGATGAATTTTGGGGGAGTTTATTCTAAGTCTTTGAAGTATGTCATTGGTATTTTAATGAGGATTGCATTGAATTTATAGATTGCTTTAGTAGTATGAACATTTTAATGACATTGATTCTACCAATCCATGAACATGGTATATTCTTCCGTTTGTTTATGTCTTTCTCTTTCTCTTTTTTCAGCATCCTGTAATTTTCTGATTATAGGTCCTTTACCTCCTTAGTTAAGTTTATTCCCAGGTATCTTAATTTTTTTGTTACAACAGTAAATAGGATTTTTGTTTTTAGTTTCTCTTTCTGTGAGTATATTATTGGTGAAGGATGTTTTTGCAAGTTGCTCTGTCTCTGCTGGCTCATCTCTAAACAAGGACAATGAAGGCCCAAGCCTCCCTCCAGCAAGTGTGTGTTCTATTATCAACACTACAAAGGCTCTGTTTCTCTCACTTGGGCTTTTCAATAAAACACCTCCTTGTGTGTGGGTTCCCTTTACCTTCCCATCCACTCATTGCAATATTGCACAGAGTTGTCACTTGCTTTAGAAATGTCTCTCAGAAGAAGATGTCAACCTGCCCTAGCCAGTTTTGCTCAGTAGATAGAGCAGCAGCCCAAGGACCGAGGGGTCTCAAGTGTGATTCTGGTCAAGGGCATGTACCTCGGTTGCAGGTTCAGTCCCCAACCTTGATCAGAGCACATGCAGAAAGCACCCAATCAATGTGTCTCTCTCACATCGATGTTTCTCTTGATGTGTTTCTCCCCTTCCTTCCACTCTCTAAAAGATCAGTGGAAAAATATCCTCAGGTGAGGACGAACAAAACAAACAAACAGAAGACATCACCTTGCTTTGTGCATGTTTAGTTTGCTGCACCACTTAGAATCTGTGATGACACTGGCAGGTGATGAATCGTCTCACCAAGTGTGTGATGCTAGCTTCACTGGCCATGCAGAGAAGACAGGTATGTGTCTGTCTATGGTGTCCACTGCAACCTCACCACCAAGTGGTACTGAAAGGAGGGGAGCTAAGTTAGGGAGTTGTGCAGACTGAATAAAGTTTACTCAAGATAGCTGTGTTCTAAAAGTTGGTTGCAAACACTGAATTTGCCATACTGAGCCATTGCTTCCAGGGGCAATACAGCATCAGGCTACTGTGAGATTCTGGTGACATTCTCATCAACCAATACATTTCTCTCTTTGCTCTATGTGTGTTTCCGTTTAAATGTACTTTTTTCAATATGTATCATTGAGCCATTCACATTGTACTTCCTGCCAACAGCACTGTAACTCATGCTTAAACAAAACTTACCAAACACAGTTATTTTCTCCACAAGGCACATCACAGCCTTCTCATGCTCAGAACAGCAGGCAGCATTTCAGCAAGAGGTGTGAGGTCCTTTAAACAGTGAAATGAACCCTAGCTGGTTTGGTTCAGTGGATAGAGCTTTGACTTACGGACTGAAGGGTCCTGGGTTCAATTCCAGTCAAGGGCATGTACCTCAGTTGCAGACTCCTCCTTAGCCCAGACCCTGGTGGGGGCACATGCAGAAGACAACCAATTGATGTATTTCTCTTACATCAATATTTTTCTCTGTCTTTCCCTCTCTCTTTCACTCTCTCTAAAAAAAAAAAATCAATGGAAGAAAATGTCCTTGGGTAAGGATTAAAATAAATGAATAAATAAACAAACAAAAAGTTAAACCACCAACAAAAAAAAAAGCATAAAAATGCAAAAGAGGCCTTTCTTTGTAGTTTGAAACAAGAAGGCAGAGCTCTCTGCCTTATTGGAGTTCAGAGGGGAAAGTACCCTGGATCTGAGAGCGAGGAAGACCTTGTGGAGAAGAGTCACACAGCTGACATGCAGGGAATCTCTAGGGCTGTTACTGTTCATAACCTAGTGAAAGATGGCTAACCTAAGCTTCCTAGCTTGGGCCAAATGTCTACTTCAGTTCATCATCAACCCTAGGATTCTCCTGTTCAGAGCACAGGAAATTAGCAGTTCTAGGGGTTAGGTGCCCAAGATATGGAGATCCCAGGAAAGTGGGAAGCAGATAGAAATAAATTTCTTACAATAAAAGGAGTATCTCAGAGAGAATTTTGAAGTGAATGATCATCTTTGTGTTTAAAACGGCCAACAATTCTTCTGAAATTTTATCTATAGCTTCATACAAAATAAAATACAAAATCTTTATCCTTACCCTGCCAGTGTTGCTCAGTGGTTGAATGTCAATCCATGCACCAAGAGGTCAGAGCACATGTCTGGGTTGCAGGCTTGATCCTTGGTGAAGGGCATGCAGGAGGCAGCTGATTGATGTTCTGTCTCACCAATGTTTCTATCTCTCTCTCTCCTTTCCCTTCCTCTCTCTAAAAAAAAAATTAATAAGAGTATGTTTAAAAAATCTTTATCATTCTATTAAAAGCCTTTGATAACTCCTCAAAATTTAAAATCTTTATCCTTCAATTGAAAGCCTTTGATAACTCCTCTCAGCCTATCCAGCCGTATCTCCTCCTATTTTCTTATACTCTGTGCAAGACAGAAGGACTTCCCCACAATCCTGGAAAACAAAAATCATTCCTGGACCTCTACCTCTCTGCCTGAAATCTCTCTTTAGTCTCCAAACATATAAATCTGCAGCATCCAGTAAAGCCATTTTTCTGTAGAGAGGTTATCATATGCTCCATAAACATTTACTAGATGAATGAAAATACACCTACTACAGGAAGAATTCTCAGACTGCTCCAGTCATGTCTGTTCATTTATCATTGCTTCTTATTTATATTGAAACTACCAGAAGTTACTCTAAGATTATTGCGAATTATTATTTAGTTAACTTTTCATATGTAGGCTCTCATCCTCCACATGAGGTTAAACAGCATTTGTTGAGTCATCATGATGCTCAAATTCCCCCACAAAGCACCTTGTATGCACCTTACCTATAGCAGGCCCTCGGGTGTTTCTTGATTGACTATCCTTCTTCCCCTCCCTAATCCACATTTACATCACTGATAACTCATCCTTGGTAACTAAAAACTCTCAGAAACCTATTCTACCTTTCTACCCTGAAGGGAATTGCCTCTCATTTTCTTATTTTAAAACGTTATTACTATGACTAAATTTTAGATTCAGCATGTTAATCTTTGATTTCTTTTTACTCAACCAGCTATAATAGTTATTATTATGCTTTCCAGATATATTTTCTAAACAGTATGATGCTACTTCCATTCATTTGTGAGGACTTTTAAAAATGATTTCCTTAGCACATAATAAAACTGTATTTTATATTCTAAAGCCAAATCCTGTGGCACACTGTCTCAGCTCTTTTCTAGGATCTCCATATCTGGCCACCTAACCCCTAAAACTGTGGATTTACAGCCACCTGTAGAGAAGTCATCTTCACAAGGCGATTTGTCTATGAATCTTGTTCCCTTTTATGACACCCTTGGGAATAGATTCCATCTCAAATATCCTCGCTTCATTTTTTTAACAATCTATTTTTTTATAAGATCATTCTAAGGGAAAGCAAAAGTATTTCCTACGATGCAGGGGAGGTTTTGTGGACACAGAAAGGCAGAAGACCCATCTCCTTTATCAGCCAGGGACTGGGCTGCTCTGCAGTGCCCCCTGGTGGCTACTCGGTGCACCGGTCTCCATCCTGATCATCCTGGGCGCTTAGCTTTCTAGTGTGTGTGTGTACTTGGAGGGGATAGGTAAAAAATAGGCTTTAAGATTCGTTACATAAACATGAAAAGCATGACTCTTTAAAAACTGATACCTCCTCTCCATCCCAGAACCAAATAACAGAAAATAGGCATCTTTGAGACTTACAATCAGATGATCATGAACCAAACTGCTTGGTCCAGCAGTAAACTGGGAAGTGAGGGATGTTGGGGAAACACTGGATGTCCATTTGAGGAAACACTCCCTTGCAGTACTCCAAGGAGAATACAAAGTATGTTGTAACGATTAGAACACATTCATTCCTAAGAGCAGGTAAAACAGTCAACATGTTGCATGCATGCTACGATTAACCTTAAGAGCAATGGAGTTCACTTCTGACACATGAAAACTGGCCCCTTTTGTTTCTGGTTCTTCCTTTCCTTTGTGCTGTTGTTTTCTGGCTGTGTTAGTTTTATTGTCTTGTGTTCCTCCTGAAAACGTCAGCATTTGAGCTCAGACTCAAAAGCTGCAGCCTCCTTTAATCCAGCCGAGCCCTCTCTGTGCACCAGGGTCCTTCTGCAAGGAGCCGAGGTGATTAACCCCCTGCACACTGGCTGGAGGTGAAGAGTATGGTGTCCCAGGAGAAGAAGGACAGCTAGAGAAGCAAGATCAGAAGAACTCTTGCCTCTTCATTGCCTACTCAGAACTTCAATAAAATCTGTGTTTCAGAGATAAAAGGTGGATTTATCTCCCTCCTCCATGAATAAGGAGATAATGGGAACTGAGTGTAATTGCAATCTCAGTTCAACCCCCATCCCGACCTAGAAGTCTGCCCTGCTGGCTCTTTTCCAGCCGGGTCTTCTCTGACAGGATAACCACGCTGACCCTGGCAGCTCGCTGCACTCAGCACAAGCAAACATGGCTTGAATTATTGGTCTCCTGCAGCATAACGATTCCATTGTATGACCCCTGTGTTCTGCAAAATACAGTAGAGCTGTAATTGCCCATGCTTCCTAACCCATGAATTACACTTGGCAGAGGTCAGCATTAGCTGAGTGGCCTTTGCCTGGTACTCAGAGAGGGAATATCGCTTCTCTGGCTCGGTTGATGAAATGTTAAATAGCGTCAATGATGGCCATGCATCTGTGACCTGGAAAAGAAAACTATCTTTATGCTGTCTTTGTTTTGAGCAGTATAACAAGCTGAGATGAATAGCATTCGTTGCACACCCTTGGCTAAGGAAGAGATACATGTATAATACCAAAAACTATCTTTTTCTGAGAGCATGATTCCTGGCAACTTAGCTTAGGATGCACTTCATGAGACACACATGATGCAAGAATCCAAAAAAAACTTCAGTCATCATTATTATGTAACCGCACATGAGGAGAAAGATTGGGAAATGTATTGATACATGCAAAAATCCTCTTGTAATGACATCTCCAGTCAGACATCTGAATTTCATTTTGAATCTTTATTTTTTTTCTACAGAACATTTAAATTGATGACTTGTCAGAAAAAACAGCAGAAGGGTCAGAAAAACCTAAACTTTAATATACCTAAATATGTATAAAGCCCACAGCAAAAATTACAGAAACTAAGCTTTAAATTTTTTAATTAATTTTAAATATGAAAAGATTTGAAAGTTCTCTTTATGTATTTTTCTGTGTTTTTATTTTTAAAAACTTCCAAATATAGAGTAAGTAAAAGTAAAAACATAACAGAAATCTGAAACAACACTATTAGATATGCCACTAATGAAAACTCCTATTTTGAGTTTGGGGAAAGTATTTAAACATAGTTGACATCAAATCCCAGATGGATTTCTCTCACAAACCACAGAAATTTTAATATATAACAGTATTGGTTGGAAGCATTTGGCTTTTATAGAGATGTGGATTTTTTGTTTTTCTTCACTGCCATTTTTAGAAAGCTGCCTAGTCCCCTGGGACATCATGTGGAAAGCTGCTCTGGCTGTCACATCATGAACCTTTCATAAGGAAGAAGTTCACATGCATTTGAAAGCCAGGGAGAGAGGGGGATTCAAATGACCTGCTCAGTAGACAAAGCAATTCTTTTAACCATTTATGTCCCAAGAGTAAGCTTGATGACACCATCTGTCCTTGAGGTTTCTCTTAATAGATAATTAAAATAACTACAGTGTTTTTCTCTCTTATGTCAATAATAAACATATGTCTCCCCCTTTATACATACATGCGCACACACACACACACACACACACTTTACATTTCAGTGCTAAAGATAAATATGCCCTGAAGGACCTCCCAGCACACATCTTGCCCTACTTTCTTCTCTGGACATCTGATACCTTCTTGAACACCTCTTTCACTTAACACATTCTACTAAAATCATTGTTTTGTCTTTGGTACTGAACATGTGTTGGAGGCAAATACCATAGATAAGTCAGTTTTGTATCATATCACCATTAAGTCAAGTTTAAGAGAACATGCAGTGATGAAGAGGGTCTCCAGCACTTAAGGTTTCTGAATGCACAACTCTTAGATGAATGAATGACTCCCATGGGAAGAAAACTCCCGCCCCATATCTGTACTTTGTGATACATATCTGTACTTTGTGATTTCTGAGTGGATCATTGCTGCTAGCTCTTGTGTTCACTCTTTAATGAGACACCAATTGAGGAGTGTGATGAATCCTAAAAAGATTAATTGGTCACAATGCTTTGGTAATAGTCACTCTGGTTCATTCTAATTCTATTTAATGGAGGTAAGAGATTATCTTTATTTTGAGTTTCCAGCTAGTTGAAACTGAGAATGATTCTAAAATGACTAGTCAACTGTCTCAGTATGCTGAAACTTCCAGTACACTTGTCTTTCCAGTTGATAAACATGGCTTATGGTTGTTGTTCAGACATAACTTTTCCTGCATGTATGGTGAGGAACCGTGGTTTGATGTTCACTCACTTATGGAGCCTTCAAAACAGATGTCTGGGCCCCAGCCTCAGAGATTTGGATTGCTGTCTTATGTGGATGCATTAACACCATAGTAAGGAACCAAGGTTGAAAATCACTGCTATGAACTTGAATCTGCCTATGTAGTCTTATCTCAGGAACTTCAATAAAAGATGTTTGAAATTTTAATAAAGTTCTGAAACCAATTTGTTCTCTTGCTATTTTCTCTGGTTTCCAGTTGCTAAATACTAAAAGTATTGTAGCTAACTGAAGGCTCCTGTGGTTAGATCTCTTTTTAAATTGAATTGAACTGTGATAAATCAGCAAATTGTATTAAACTTTACCAGTTCAGGAATCTATAGAAAATGCTATTCCTGGGTGGCTGGTATAATCTATCAGCAGTAAAAATAACTAATGTTTTGTAACATTTTAAATATGTGCCTAATTTGCAATGCTTATATTTTCAAGAGGAGTCAGCATCCAGTATCATGAAATAATAGGTCTCATCTTAAGCAGAGTGACTTCCTTTATAAAGAGCTTAGAGAGTTATGTCCTTTCTCATACAACATTGCATGTATTGAAAAATTTACCTTTCTATAAAGGTGTCCTTATTTTTAATCCTATGTGATTTATTAATGTAGTTTACCATCTTCCTAGTACCTCTAAAACAGAAGTAGTCACTATTCTTAGGTATAGGTTTCATGGATTTAGCGTGAGAAGTTATTTTTTTCTCTCTTTTTTTTTAAATAATTGTAATTAATAGACATATTTTAGAGCAGTTTAAGTTTACGGAAAAATTTTACTGAGAGTTCCCATATTATATACCTCCATCACCCCAGTTTCCCATTATTAACACCTAGCAGTGATATGTTACATTTGTTGCAATTGATGAGCCAACATTAATAATTATTAATGAATTATCATTAACTAAAGTCCATAGTTTGCTTTAGCATCCATTCTTGATGTCATACATGCTATGGGTTTGGACGAAGGTAGCATGCACTTGGGATCACACAGGAAGTAACATTTTCAGATTGTCTTTTTTTACTCATTATATACTTTCAAGGTTCCTCCATGTCTTTTTGTAGCTTGATAGCTTTTTGTAGCTTTTCATTGCTGAGTAATATTTTATTGTCTGGATGGATCACAGTTTGTTTATGCATTAACCTCCTGAAGGACATTTGGATTGCTTCCAAGTTTGGCAACTATGGATAAAACTGCTATAACATCTGTGTGAGGCTTATGTGTGACATGGTTTCAACTCGTTTGAGTAAATACCAAGGAGCAGCTAGAGGACTATATGCTAAAAGTATGTTTAGGTCTGTAAGAAACCACCCAAGTGGCTGCCCCATTTTGCATTCCCACCTGCAATGAGTGAGTCCTTGCTGCTCCACATGCTCACTAGCATTGGGTGTTGTCAGTGTCCTGGTTTTTGTCACCATGGCAGTGAATCTGAGCTTGAATTTTCATTTCCATGGTGACCTATGATATTGAGCATCTTTTCATATACTTATTTGCCCTCTGTATATCTTCTTTAGAGATGTGTCTATTCAGATATTTTGCCTACTTTTTAATTAGATTATTTTCTTGCTGTGGAGTTTTAAGAGTTCATTGTATATTTTAAATAATCTTTTATCAGATATGTTTTACAAATGTTTCCTGTCTATTGTTTGTCTTCACATATGAAGGATAATTTCGCTGGACACAGAATTCTAGCGCTGATGGGTATTTTCTTTCCACACTTTAAATATCTCGCTCTCATCTTCTTGCCTTCATTGCTTCTGAAGAGAAATCTGATGCGGTCCATATCTTTGTGCCTCTCTAGGTATCATGGTTTATGCCTCAGTTTCTTTGAAAACGTTCTCTTTGTCTTTGATTTTCTGCAGTTTAAATGTAAACATAGGTGTGATTTTTTTAAAAATATTTATCCTGCTTGGTGCTCTCTGAGCTTCTTATATCTATGGTTTGATGTCTGTCATTAGCTATGGAAAATTCTCAGTCATTATTAAAGCAAGTATTTCTTCTGTTTATTTATTTTTCTTCTGGCATTTCCCATTTTCATCTGGTAGTTTCTACTCTTTTCTTCTTTCTGATATTCCTATTATGCTTTCTATAATTGTCCCACAATCACTGAATATCCTATTGTCTTTTTTCTTGTTTTCTGTTTGTATTTCAGTTTGAGAAGTTTCTCTTCACATTTCTTTAAGCTCATTGACTCTTTCCTCAGCCATACCCAATCTACTGATTATTGCATCAAAGGCAATTCTTCATTATGTCATAGTGCTTTATATTTCTAATCTTCCCTTTGGGCTCTTTTTTAGCTTTTCCATCATTCAGCTTACATTATCCATTTGTTCTCTCGTGTCATCCACTATTTCTTATTAGAGCCATTAGCATATTAATTATAGTATTTTAAAGTCCTGATCGGATAATTTCATTGTCTCTACCAAGTCTGGTCTGGTGCTGACTCTGTCTCTTTAAATTCTTTGTTTTTGTCTCTTAATGTGCCTTGTATTTTGTTATTGTTATTGTTGTTGTTTAAAGCTGGACATGATGTACTGAGTAAAAGGAACTGCAGGAGACAGACTTTCCGTGAGCAAGTTATGTTTATATGGCTAAGAGTTAGGCTGGGTTCACTGCCTTCTGCAGCTGTGGTGTCAGAGGCTGAAATGGTCTCCAGTAGCCTTGTTTGGTCTCCCTAGAGACTTCTTTTTATAAAAGGGCTGAGGTGTGCACTGTTCCTTCAGCCATGCCCCCGTCGATATACATGAACCCTACATTATGATGTTGACAGGAATGCGAGGGAGGGGCTTGCTGTGCAACTGTACCAGTATGTCCTAGATAGGATCTCAGTCTTTCAGTGAACCTGTGGCCCCACACTGGGACCTCACCTCTGCCTCTCAGTTATCATCCCCCCCTGAGGTAGGACAGGATGGTGGGAGTGGCTGCAGTTGGCTATTTCCTATCCCCCAGGTCAGTCAGGCTCTGAAAAAACCCCAGCAGGTGAAGCTCAGGTTAACAGTTCCCTGAGGCACGCTTGGTTAAGCAAGACCAATGCCTTGTGCTGTCTCAAGATGGTTCTTTTTCCCTCCTCTCCTGAAAGCCCAAGGCGGTGTTTGTCTGGGGACTTGGTAGGGTTCCTGGAGGTAACAATGCTGTGGAGTTTCCCTATGAGGGGAGTCTCTCTGCAGTTTTTATCCATCAGACTTGTTCACACAGAACCTCCAGCAGTTTGTTGGGTATCGCTCAGGTTCTCCCACCACACCTGGTCTCCTGGGTGTCTGCTTCTGGTTCCTGCTCCAGTGAGCGGTGGTTCTCTGTACCTGTCTGGCTGTCCTTCCAAATTGGGTGACAGTGATTTGCCTGGGCCTCAGCTCTCTGCTGGATCCAAAAGAGTTGCTGATTTTTCCATTTGTTCAGTTTATAAAGGTCATGAGAATGAGACCTCCCCAACTTATTTCAATGTTTAAAACAATAAAACACTTATTACTGTAATGACTCAATTATCAAATGATTTTACTTTTTTGTTCTGGCCAGTGTGGCTTAGTTGATTGGTTATTGTCCTATGCACCCAAAAGGTTGCTGGTTCAATTCCTGGTCAGGGCACATGTCCGGATTATAGGCTCACTTGATCACAGGTGTGTAGCCAATCAATATTCCACTCTCACATCCATGTTTCTCCCCCTTCCTCTCTCTTTAAAAATCAGTAAAAAAACAACAACAACAAAACAAAACAAACAAACAAACAAACAAAAACTTTAAAATTGATTTTATTTTTCTACTGTACTTAAAGATTTAAAGACTCTAAATGGCAATATATTTAATAATAAATGCAGCAATTTTCAGAAAAATAGGTGGTTAATTTAGTCATAAAATTTTGAGACTCTTTTTAAAAGTGCAATTATGGCATTGCTTTATAATATTCTACTATAGTTTTTAAAACACAGTGTTAGTAAAATATAAATATAGTTACAGATGATAGGAATCACAAAAATATTTAAGCTGTTGAAATACCATTGTACATGTATGTTGCAAATGTAAGATTAAATTTTTCAAATTGCATCACTCTAATTTTCGCTTTTTATAGTAAATACCATATTAGCATATTTCCTTTCATTTTTCTCAAATTGTTTCCTGGATACCAAAGAAATTGGAAACAGTTTAATAATAGCCCAAAGTGATTTTTTGCCCCAATCATTTTGCAAGAGAGCCCCCGAATTCATTATTGCTGTAATGAGGGGCCTCTTGACTCCTGGTTTTTCAGTGGTGCAGTATCTTGTCCTCTGGGAGATGGTCACTGACAGGATAGATCAGCAGCCAGAGCTGGATTGAAATGCAGAACCAATGCAGCTGAAACCTGCCCTGGCTCCTGGCGGGCTCTGCTGCCACTAACAATTACCAGGGACAAGAACACCGACCCTCGCATGGCGGGAGGCCTGGTCCAGCATGGCAGTTCATTTCACAGCTCA
Organism: Murina feae; assembly: GCA_004026665.1. Lineage (NCBI taxonomy): Eukaryota > Metazoa > Chordata > Mammalia > Chiroptera > Vespertilionidae > Murina > Murina feae. The sequence goes on from PVJC01002944.1 coordinate 22,278, forward strand.
CTTCTTCTGTATGGCCCTGCCCTGTGATTCTCACCACCACCACCACCCCTCCCCTGCATTGTTATATGCAAGCACTTACACAGTCACACCTTTACCAAGTCCCCAGTCACCAGCACTGGCACTTGGTCATGTCTGTTGATTTCATTCAAACTGCAGGTTACATGGATCGCTGTCCATGGTCCTGAGGAAATCCAGTCTACCCCTGAAGGACTGGTGATTGGCTCTTGAGAATCACAGGCCATCTCGAAGAGCCCAGTGGAAACCAATGTAACTTTAAACAGCCCTGTGGTCACTATCTGGGGATGCCAGGCCACTCCTAAATATCATAAATGGCAGGGAATTGGCCATTTGGAATTGGATGCCACCTAGGACAACAACGTGTCACCAAAGTTATGAAGTATGCAGTGTTGAACTGTTCTGTGGCAACAGAGTATACACTCCTAATTAACACTTCTGAGTGAAGACACTGTGTGAATCTAGTCGCCTCAATGTATGAGACAAAAAAATCTGAGTCCTCATTTCACAAATAAGAACTGAGATCCATGGACCTCATGTAATTTATCACTTCACACAGCTAATCAGTGACTTAACTAAAATTTGAATTCAGTTCAGCTGGGCTCTGAAACCCACCATGTCACCCCCGTGTTCTGGGTTTCCCCCATGAACATGTCTCTGAGGAACTTGCTTGTTTCTGTTTGTTTCCTCGGCTTTAAGTTTCCCTTGTATTCAGCTCTTCTTCTTGGAAAGTTCCTGAATGATCTCCTTTTTTTCTTTCTGCATCCTTTCTTCTCCAAAGACTGTAGTTGCATCTCCCATTCCTTTTAAAATACGTTTAAGTGACACTTTGTGGTGAAGGGAAGGATCTTATAAAAGGAGAGACATGAGTTAGTGAAGTAATCATATTCCCTTGGACCCCAATGTATGCCAGTTCACAGCTTACCCTGGGAAGAGGGAAAGGAATTCAATTACGTACAGTGTTACACAGTGACAGGAAAAAATCTGACCCTCTGGATGCCATGGATATACTCCCATGGTCACAATGCTGACATGAAGAGTGAACCTTCAACACTGCCCTCAATGCAATGCCAGGAGCTCACCATTATTTAACAAATGCAAACTTGTCATTAGCATGTGCTAAACACTAGTCTAAGTGCTGTAACATTGACTCATTTCCACTTCACAGCAGCCTTATGAGATCAGCACTTAGGTGCTTTGCCTTCTGCTGGTGATGAGTCTGCCAGCTCTGCCCAGTGTGCCCCAGACACCACACTCGGCACTGCCCTGCTCCTGAGTTCTCAAAGTGTCTCCATGTCTATGGACCTGTAAGGTGTTTTGTAGACAAGGGTGGGCTGAAGTCAATAAATGTTTCCTTCCTTGTATTTGCACACAGCTTTCCATTGTTCCAAAAACTTTTATAAATCTCACTTCATTTAATCCTCACCATCATGCTTTGAGAAAAGCATGCCTCCCCTGGCACGGAAGGAAGCCCAGGTATGGAGGGTCAGCTCTCCAGGTGCAGAATGACCCCTCCATGAGCTACTCCCAGTGTGGGTGTAGAAGTCATGGATTTCTCTATAAATAATTGGGCTAAGCACTAAACATATGAAGAAGAAAGCATGTGAGCAAGGTCCTGAAAAGATATGCTAAACTATGAAAGGGCAGCTTCATGCTCAGAAAACGTCAGAGGTATCCCCAAGATCTCCAGGACAGTTCAAAAGCTGAAGAGTCACAATGAGGGCTGACATCCAGAAAAAGGTGAGAAGAGCAGCTTCACTAGAAGCTGCCTTTATAAGCTGCCTTTCTTTCTCTTTGAAAGCAGAGAAAGAGCAGCGTGAAAGTGTCTATCACCCACCTGGTGGACAAGTCTGCTCAGTTTTCTCCTGCTGTAATTCCTTCTCTTGGCTCCTGTATCTCTTGTGGTGGGGATGGTGGAGTGATGAGGGGTCTCCCATTTTCCATGGAAATGAGTGAGGGATGAGTTATTGTCCCAATAAGTAATAGTCCTAACAGCAAGGACTGCTCTATGTGGGGTCTAGCGTTTTGATCACTAAGAGAAAAATACTGCATTTCATGGAATTTAAACATATGACCAACAAATATGCACATTACATAGACAGATGACAGCAAAGTTAGCTATCTGAAGAAGCATCTTTGTCACATGCTGGTACACAAATGTATTGTCAACAATTTATATTTCTTCCCAATATGTCTGCTTACCATCCATGAGGACCGCATATGCCCAGTGATGGGATCCTATAAAGTGGATTTTGCTCACAGACACCCCTTCCCTGGGAGGTGGCTCCTGTGACTGCTGGTGTCACTCATATGTAGACTCAGATGGACAGCCTGGAGGAAGGACCTGTGCTGAGGGTCTTCATGGACCTCACCCGGAGCAGGGAAGGGCGATCCGGGCATGACTGCAGAGGTTCTGGGAAACAGTGACTCAGAGCTGTGTAGACCCTAGTTTTCATCCATGTTCTGAACCTGATAAGGAACCCACCACTACCTCTCTGCTAGTATCTTCCTAGCTCTCTCTCTCTCTCTCTCTCTCTCTCTCTCTCTCTCTCTCTCTGGACCTCAAGTAGGAAATTCTAATGCAAGCTTTTAAAGTTTTCTTCCATAAACACTCAGAAGGTCCTGGTTCAAACAAGGTCTTGTCTATTTGAACAAATGGACAAGAAGCCATCCTTCTTCCTCTCTGCTTGTGACTGTTGCAGGCAGAAGTAAGAAAAATACCAGCTTAATAATGAATTGCGGTTTCGTAACATATGCACAGACTATGTCCCAGATAATGGGAGAACCAGGAAGCCAGAGGAGGAAATGAAGTGTTTAGATTTTAAACATCCAGGTAGAGAATTAAAAATAACCCATTACATCAGCCTAGGCCAGTTCAAACTACAGGAATGTATTCCTGACAAGCTTCAATCCCTTCCTTCCCAGTATTACATTGATTAACACTGCAAACCATTAATCCCATCTATGTTTCATTTTCTTCCTTTCTTCATCCTGTCACACTACACTCTGGGAATATGACATTGTTCGTTTTTAAATCACTGGTTCCAAGAGATTTGGTACAGGAAAAAAAAGTAACTCTTTGAAACATATTTGTTTAATTCACAAGGAACAATCTAAGGCAGAGTATGTATTAAGCTTTAAATAGTGGTAAGTTTTTATGATTCAGTAAAACATCAAGGCTTTACATTTCAGAAACTAGCAACCGAGGACATTTTAAATGTAAATGCAAATAATTGAATCTATCTAGGATATTGAAAAGGATTATTTCAGGCCGTCATTTCTCATATCCTGCACAAATATTTGGTAGTAAAATACCATACCTGACTCTTTTGCAAAGGTCACAGAAATCATAAAACACTGATTCTAGGCATAGTCCTGTGCTGGCAGGACTACCTAGAAAACACCTTGTGTCTGTAGGAAGAAATGGAATCTTCTGTTACAATTAGCCCAGAGAAAAGATTGAGGATTCAAGGACACCTGAGTTACATAGTAGATGGGCCATGATGGCTGCAAGACCATTGGCTAATAGGCTCTTTTATCTCGAAACCATCCCGATTTGAATGTTCTTTTCCTGGTCATGGGGGAAGATGATGCCTAAGCATTTCAGGTCCATGTACAAAAAACTTGGCACATGTGTTCTTATCTGATGTTCACAGCAACTCTGCAGTTATCTCCCCTCAATTTGCTGAAGAGGTTCAGGAGGGTTAAGAGCCTTTTCCAAGACTAGACATCATGAAATATATAAGTAGAATTTGAAGTTTGGTCTTATGGTAACAAATTTTAGAGTCTTTTCTTTTCTACTTACCTGTATTTTCCTTTCCAGTAGTGTTTATTTAAATAGTAATACAGACATTTTGGGTTAACTTGAAAATTTACAGTTGACCCTTGATCAACATGTATTTGAACTGCTTCTCCTTGGATTTTTTCAATAAATACCTGCACAGTTTTTGATCCACAGTTGGGAGTCCACAGATACAGATACAGAAGGCCAATTGCATGCCTTGTTCTAAACCATTTTATATAAGGGACTGAGTGTCTGTGGATTTGTGATCCATGAGGAGGTCCCCAAACCAATCCCCCCAGATACTGAGGGACAACTTAAGATTTGGGGAAGTCAAAAGTTATACATGGATTTTTTACTGTGTGGGTGTCAGCACCCCAACCCCCATGTTGTTTAAGGGTCAACTTTGGTAGATTAAAATCTGTGGTATTGACCAATAAAGAAAACTCTTTATGCCAAAATTATTTGACCACAATTATTTTGACCAAAATCATAATTAGTATAAGTAATCAGCAATCAGAACTGCATGGACTCTGAAAAAACAACAACTTCTCAATCTGCTTTTGCTGTGTTCGTTGAGGAAATGGATAAGTATGCCTTTGGTATTCTCTCAAATCATAGGCATGCCTAGGAGAAAACAAAAGAACAAAGGGAAAACCAGTGCTGGTGAAAGCTTTGTCTAAAGAGCATTTTCACATTCAAAACTCTTCCCTGGCTGCAGACTTCTGTGCAGCCCCTTCCTCCTCACCAGCTACTTCCATGCCCCAGGATGAGGGTGCAAATAAGGATGCATGTGGCACAGTGTGTCATCTTGATGTATGATTTTCTAGTACTTCCAGGGCCTGTGTGCCCAAGTCCTTTGATGTGAGTTGTTTATATAAGAACAGTGGCTGAAGATGAAAGCATGAAATATCCTCTTTATCTATTTCTCTGTTTGTAAAGAGTAATAATTTGATGCCATAGGTAATGATGTCATGAGTTGGCAAACATGAATATCTTAGGGCCCCTCTGTTCTGTTCTTCCCCACCCCCCTGAGTGGGAATTGTCAGGTAAGGGAGTGGATGGTAACTAAAATTCACATTGTAAATAAGTCATATTAGTTTCTGTGGGTGTGCTTGTTTGTTTTTGGAAACCTAGAAGAAACCAAGTGAACTAGATTTGTAACTGACTGGAAATGCAAATTCTGATTAATGAAGTGGAGTCATTGTAAGCTGTTATTTACCACTGGCACAGAGTCAGGAGTCCAGATGAGAACTCACAGGAACGGGAAGAGAGACATGGGGTTTAGTTAGAAGATGCAGTCACTGTGACCACCTGACTGTGTGCAGACCTCAGGTTCCTCCTTTGCAAAAAACAGAAGATCAGATTGGCTAGGTGAGTCTATGAGATTTCTGACACATGTTCTTTCTGAGATTTTTGGGGATGTTCTAGCCAGGACTTTGGCTCTGCCTCTACCTAGCAATGCAGCATTGGTCCAGACGCTCCAACACACAGAGCCTTCAGGGGGGAACGGGTGTGATAAGGTTTTTCCTGTCCACGGCATTGGTTTGTTCTAAGGAAGGAAGATAAACGGGGAGTGCTTGAGGGTAATAAATACACATGCCATGCTCTGTGGCTGCATTTAGTAATAGTGGAAGCCACAGTCAGTGTTACGAACCAGCTGCTTGCTCCTATCCTAATAATAAAAGGCTAATATGCAAAGCCACGAAACGGTGGAACCAAACTGGTCGCTATGACATACACTGACTACCAGGGGAAGACGCTCAATGCAGGAGCTGCCCCCTGGTGGTCAGTGCACTTCCACAAAGGGAGTGCTGCTCAGACAGAAGCCCTGAGCCAGGCTCACAGTTGGCGAGCATAAGCAACATTTAAGCCAGGAGCCTCTCCCACCTCTGCAGCAGCACTAAAGAGCAGCAAGGAGGGGTGGTAAGGAGGAAGGGATCCTGGACTGCAAGAGGGCACAGGCTGGGCTGAGGGATCCCGCCCCCCCCCCCCAGTGCACAAAATTGTATATACATATTTATATACATATGTATATATAGATACCCATAAGTATCTATAGATCTGTAGATACCCATCTCACTATAGATATCTAGATATAGATGTAAAGACATAGATAACAAGATATGACTTATTCTTGTATTTTATATACTTATAAATCATACACATACATATAAACTCACTGAAGCTCAGGGTCCCTAGTTAATATATTTTCACATCTCAAACAAGGCTTGTAGAAGTTCACAGCATCACTGAGCCTCAGGTTCTAGCACACAAACTATAGCAAAGTGCAAAGCATCACAGCTGGACAGTTGGAAGGGTCTGAGTGTGAACTTCCACCTGATCTTGGTGATTTGAGGCAAGTTTCCTAAATTCTCAACCTCAGCTTCTTCATCTGTGAAAGGAATTTAGTTTCAGTTCTTCTCTCTGAGAGTTCTTCATAAAAATGAGACAAGATTCTGTATAAAACATAAACTTAGTGTTACACTTTGAGCAAATGGCAAATACTACCATAATATCACTTTGGTGCCCAGCTCAGTGCTTGAACCACAGACATGCGGCTTCCCTTCATGGTTCTTAGGGTCTATGAAAAGATGGAAATTAAGGAAACAAACAAAATCACCACACATGATTACTGTGCGATGGTAGTTCTGATAAGAGCAATGATGGAGCCCTGACCGGTTTGGCTCAATGGATAGAGTGTCGGCCTGTGGACTCAGGGGTCCCAGGTTCGATTCCAGTCAAGGGCATGTACCTTGGTTGCAGGCACATCTCCAGTAGGGAGTGTGCAGGAGGCAGCTGATCAATGCTTCTCTCTCATTGATGTTTCTAGCTCTCTGTCCCTCTCCCTTCCTCTCTGTAAAAAAAATCAATAAAATATATTAAAAAAAAAAAAAGAGCAATGATGGAAATCTTGGGTGCCATGGGTGAGCCCACTGGGAGGCCCCATCCGGTCTGTACTGAAGCTACACCTTCCTTGGTGCATGGGTGAAATCTGAACTTGAGAACCAACTCCTTCCCTCCAGTCTGGAACCCCAATATCTGCTCCTCACCCAGCCCCCCAGTTGCCAGGTTAACTCGAGGTCAGGGGCAAAGAGTTAGGACTTTGCCAAGTTAACTCTTTGTTCTGTGGGAAGAGCAGGGACTGGCTCAATGTGGCTGAAGACACACATCAGTGGCATCTCCTGATGGACAACAGGTGACGCTGGCTCCTGATCTTGCAACTTCTGCTTATCGTCATGCAAGGCTGCCAAGCTCTGCTGAAGAAACAGGCAAAGGCAAAAAGGTTCACAGGGAGGATGGCAGATTGTCAGCATTGCTCCCTTTATGCCATCCGTGAGGTAAAATGTGTGTAATCATGAGTGAGCCTCTTCTTTGAAGGCCTTTGCTCCCGTGCCACACCAGCGTTGCCATGCCCTCGTTTTCATCTGGTCCGTTATGTAGCACCTTACACGAAATACAGAAAGCAGCACATATCTCTGCTAAGATTCTTTGCATAAATTATACCAAAAGACAAATGAGTGGAGGAAAAGTAAAGACCGGCCAAGACTTGATCTGAACCAAATTTCAAATCAGAATATAAACTAAGTGTCAAATCTGTTGCCCCAGCCCCAGCAAAATCATAAGTGACATTTAAGCCAGAAGCTCTCTGCCCGCCAAGCTACACTCTTAGGCAGCGCCCTTGCCAGTGTGATGACGGAAGTGTCGGCGAGGCGGTGAATAAATGCTAATAGTTCAGAAGCGACTGCATCTGTTGGTGATGTTGCCTAAACCATCTTTCCCTGGTTTCTCAACATGGGGACGCATTTTCAGCAAAAGCTAAGCAAGGCGAGTCTGGGTCCATGCAGGTGTCTCAGAGGCAGCCCAGAAGTTTCCCAGGAATAGTCCTGTGGCTGCATTCCTGGACCCAGCTTATGCTTTCACATATACTTTATGTTATACAGAGCACTTTCCAACATTCGCTGGGCGCTAGCAGCAGCTCTAAGCTGTGCTGTTGGTGGAATGAAACTACTGAATGCGGCACAGACAAGAGACCGGGTTGGATTGCATTTACTCCTCTGTGCTGAGCCAGGCAGTGAAAAGCCCCTTTTGTCTGAGGCCTACCCCTTAATACATGCCCACTCTTTCCAAACTATCGAATGGATTGACTAAACAAACTGAGAGTGGTTCATCTCAGTGTTTGAACCACAGACACATGGCTTCTCCTCATGGTTCTTAGGATCTATGCAGAGACAAATGCTAAAGCCACAGATAAAACCACCACACATTTTAACTGCGAAATTGCAGTTCTGAAAAGAGGGATAATGGAAAAGAGTGATATGATTCTCGAGTATGGATAAATCCATGAGGCAGCACAATTAGTATACCCATTTCAGAGTTGAGGAAACTGAGATCTCATTTACATCACTTGCTTAAAGTCAGCGCAGTAGAGCTAAAATGTGAAATCGAACTCTTTCTCTCTCTCTCTCTCTCTCTCTCTCTCTCTCTCTCTCTCTCTCTCTCTCTCTCTCCCATGAGCCATGACCCCCATCAGCTCACCACACAACCATCGGGACATCCTTATTGTTTTTAATTTTCCCTCGAGAACTTATTTTTTTCTTATATGAAGAAAACAATCTGGAAATTTCTAGGCCCATAAAGAACTTGAAAAGGGTGCGCATAAAGTAGTAAATAACAAAAGTATTTGTGTGCCATTTTCATATCAATGTGTTAATGCTTGCTAATGACTTTTACAGTGGATTTTTTCCAAACCATTACTATTATAATTAATAGCTTATGTGATTTAAATGCAAAATGCAATTATTGCTGGGTTCTTTTCCTTCTTATATTCCCTTCGAATGTTTAGGGTTCCATAACTATAATCCTAAAAAAAATAATAATAGGATAACCCTGAATAAAATATGCAAAATGATTTCAATTTGCAAGTCTCCTCCTCTCCTCATAGATATTACTTTCTTTCATCCAAATGTTACATTTGGCACTAAAACTATCAGTTGGCAGCACTGGCTAGCTTTCATTTCATTGTTCCCTAAACAGAGCAAGCCTCTGAAATCCTTCTCCTTAAAAATCAGACTTGGACCCAAATACCTCCGTCTCTATGCAATATTTCTCTTTTGCGAAAAGAACAGCCTAGGAACATAAAGCGGGGGGAGGAGGTGAGGAAGGGAACAGAACAAGCAGACTCTAAAAATGAACACTCCTAAGAGCTGTCCCGGGGGAATTGCACATCTTAGTCCCCTTCGGAGGAAGCAAGGTCTCCGAATTTCTTAGGGAGGTATCTCCCCTTGGACACTCCAAGCATTGCAATGAATTAACTCGTTCAAACTGTTTGGCTGGAGAAACACTCGCTGCCTGTTTCTGAGAGGGCAGGAGCACAGTGTGCTGTCCGTTGGTCTGAAGCTGGAGCCTGGATCCCAGGGCTGACCCCTCCTGCCACCTGCCCCTCAGGCTTTTCTCCCAGAGACGCTACGCTGGTGCTGCCGTGCGCTGTCCCTCCCTCCGTGCAGCCTCCTTCTCCACTGGGTCCTGGGCAGCTCCCTCCATCCAAAGAGGAGCTGAGTTTGCAAGCTGACAGGGAATGCAAAGGGCTGCTGGTGGGTGCTGATGTCAGAGCCAGCAGACAGTTGCGATTGGATCTAATTAGACTTTGCAGCAGCAAATAGACAAGCTCCCTGCGTGATTGGCTTCAAAGTGGCTGGTGCCCCACAACTAGCAGAGACGCCAAAGTAGAAACCCGGCGTGCAGAGCCCAGACCAGGAGCGGCTGCCCGGAGCGGAGCGGAGCGCGCAGCCCGCCAGCCCGCCTCGCCTTCGCGCTCCTCGGGTCCCTGGAGTGTGGGCGCTCGGGCTCAGACCGCAGGTTTGCGGCGCCGCTGGAAACAAGTGCCAGGGCAACTGGAGAGCGAAGGAGGGAGGGGGACCACGCGAGCGCTCTGCTCGGCCCTAAAAAGTGAACCGGCTGCTTGATTTGCAGAAGCGGAAGCAGTTAGCAGAGGCGGCAGCAGGCAAGAGCAGCGAAGGTGAAATTGGTGGAGAAAGGATTGCTGTCCTGTTCTACTTGCCGAGTTTCAGCCATGGCATCGGTGCTGGGTTCCAGCAGAGGGTCCGGGGGGCTGAGCAGTCAACTCAGATGCAAGTCCAAGAGGCGGCGGCGGAGGAGGTCCAAGAGGAAAGGTAAGGAAGGACCTGGAGGGCAATCGGAGCGCCTCCCGCTAACTCTCCGCTCTCCTCCGCGTCCTCCGGGCTGCGGGCTTCGCCGGTGTCCGGGGCTTCCCTCGGGGATGCTGGTGGGATGTCAGTGCCGAGCAGGGCCTTGGGAGTTCAGACACCTTTGTAAATGGCTGTAGGCTTTTGCAAGCCCAGAGGGGATCGTGACAGGGCAACGGGCTCAGCAAAGCCTTGGCTAGGAGCAGGTGAGGAGGAGAAGGGGGCGGAGGAAGGGGCCGCTCGTTCTCCCGGAGGGTATTTCAGTCCCTGGTCACCTGGGCCGACAGCACTGCCTCTGACCTGCCCGAGGCACCTGAGCACTCAATGCCCAAGGAAACGAGCACCTAAGGCAGCTTCCCTGGAAAGGAGGTAACGAGACCTCCTCCCAGCTTTTCCCATCCAAGTGGTCTCGGAAGAAAGAGGGAGCAAAGCGCTGGCAGTCGCCTCCCCAGATTGGCTGACAGTTTGTACTGAGTGTGGTTCCTGGTGTTTGTAGACACTGGGACCTAAGGAGGCACAGGCTCATCCCGGGGACATTAGCGGAAATTGCTCCACGAAGGAGAAATAGGCATTACAGCTTGTTAGCGGGGGAATCGCAAAGCAGAGGAGGAGCAAGAGCAGCTGAGGACAGCCTACTACTGACCCTGTCCTGTGGGTGCCTGTTACCCATATTCCTGGAGATGGGCTGTCCTGAAGTTAGCAATTCCATCTCCAGCCCAGGGCGTCGGCAGCGGGGCTGCTGTTAAATCAGCAATTGCTCCAACTGAGGGATTTTCTAAAATGCCAGCACAGCCTGTCTGCACGCCTTGTAAGGGTGAAGAGTCTCCCACTGCCGCCGCCCTTCCCAGACAGCTCCTTGCCACTTGTCTGCAGGAGAAAGTTCCCTTCTCACCATGATTTGAAATTGCGTTGATTTTTTCTTTAAGAAAGTGACTGTTGAGCCCTAGGAGCAGTTGGAAAGAAACAACTAACAAATATCAGGTTTCCCCGTTCGTTCGGTAGGGCTGAGACTGTAAATGCTCCCCCGAGAATGTTCACCGTCTCGGTGGCCTAAGAGAAGTTTGAGCCGCCTCTTCTCCTAACCGCTTTCCAACAGCCCTCAAAGCCTTCTTCCAACAACAGAAATTAGCCAGACAGTTTGAAGACCTAATGCCCAGGTCAAACAGTCATTCATGTGATCGCATGTCAGGAGCACAGGAGCCAAGTGACAACTTCCCTGCGGGACTTCAGAGCTTCGGTCCCCGAACGAGATTGATTCCGTAATTCTAGTTAAAGGGAGCTGATAAAACAAGTGCCGGCCACTCACTTTGTCATCTGAAATTTTATTTTGAAATGGACCTGTTATTGTATTCTAAAAACAACAGGAACACAAAGTGGCACCAATATTGATAAAATCACAGAATTTTAATAATGAGTATAAAACTTTTAAGAAGGAAAAGATGACATTATCTTATGGACTTGGAGTGTTTGTGTCTCCCAATAGTTTTGTTTAGTCTATTTAAATAAATAAAATTGAAGGGTAGGGAGTAATAGCTCACAATAAAGAAATTCTATAAAGCATATACGGATAGACATTGGTGCCTTTCTCCAAATTCATTTTTCTTACTTTGGAATAGTAGTCATGCTGGCCAGGAACGCATTCATTTGGGGAAAGAAAAACAAGAAACCTGAAGGAAGATTTCATTTGTTAGAAACTTAACTATAACAATTCCCAATAAAATTCCGATAGGCAAAATTGCTATGCCTTGGTTATATTGAATATACCAAGTGTTTTAATTCTCATAGCCAAAACCTGGAGGGGAGAGGTAGTCAGGATGATATACTGATTGCTATTACTCATAGTTATGTGTGTGGGGGTGAGGGGAGGGGGGTTTCCTGTGGCATCTGCTGGGAGCTAGCTTGTCAGGGAGGATTGTCAAATCAAACTACCGGACATTCACTTTTTAGGGAAAAGCTAACAATGTAAACGATCAACTTAGAAGAAAACATAGCAATTATGGGACATGTTAAGTGTTATTTGCATTTTCCTAGGAATGCACCAGTTTATTTATAATCCCAAGTGATCACAGCTGCTTGGTGTTTTCCCCCCTTCTCTACCAGGACAATGGTGAATTTAAATTATGTCCTAATATTCATGAATCTTAACAACAGTAAATGAAAGGACTAATCTCAGCCCTTAAACTGATCTAATATTACAACTCTGTCACAATTTACAGTCCAGGCATGTGCTGATGGTGATTAAGGAAGGAATCTTAGGATAAGGCTTTATTTGTACCAACAGAAGCTACTGGCTATGAGCACAAAGTCAGGGCTCTTTTTACATGTGAACAAATACGTTTAGGTAAATGTTAACCTTTTTTGCCAATGGTACTTATTTTGCCACCTAGTCCAATGACCAGGAGTCATTTTAGAAGGGGCATTATAACTTTCGTTTTCCAGTGCTGTGAAAAGCTGGCAGCTCTAAAAGGGACTTTGGGATTATTTTTTAATTACCCCTTTTATTGCCCAAAGAATCTATGGGCTCTGAAATAGAAACTCTGTATCTACAGCTGAAGTGTGGAATTGATACAATACTCGTATTATTAATAAATATGATCCATAGCCTCAGAAATGAAGTATTTTCCTGCCCTTGGTGTTTCTCAGTCACTATACCACATAAGAAAGTTGTATAATCTTTAAAGATTAAAAAAAAATATATGGAGGGGGAAATAAACTTACTACCAGAACCTGCATTTCTCTCTCAGATAAACTTTAAGGGAGACACTCAGAACCTCACCCACCCACTGGTTAATTCCCTTCTGTTATTTTATCGAGACCAGATGCCTTATAGTTTTTGCATCTTGTCTGTGTGCTATTTTTTGGTTGAACTTTCTTTTAGAAATTATTTTGAATGATTTATATTTTCTGTACAAATGAGAAATGTTAAAATTTGGCTTCCGTGTGGAAGGAAAACAGGCAACTAAAAAAAAATACTAGGAAACCATCTAATTTCTGCACGTGTGGGTTAGGAATGTCCGATCGAATCCTATGTAACATGGAGAGACACGTCGGTTTATTCTCTTCTGTTGCATTCGGAGACATTGACACAATGCCGAAGCGCTGGTAGTTCATAGACTCGACTGTTCCCCGATCTCACTAACCGTCACAGAGCTCGCGTTTCTCAGGGAGAAACCTAGAGATTGCTCTTCATTCCATAGTCCTGGGTAGAATGACACGCAACCAAATCTATGTTGTGTGGTCCTATTAGAGTAGTCTGCTGATATTGGAAAGAACTGAACCTATGGATATTACAAAAGTGTATGTTTTAACCCAAGATAATAAAAATAAAGGTTTAAGGTTTTCTTCATTAGTATTATCTCCAGCGGGCAGAATAAGAGGCAACATTCATCAGAGCACTATAGTATATACAGAGAAAATATTTAAAATTTCACCAATTAATCTCTGAGCCTTTGGGTGCCTTTAGGATAATAGTCTGAGGCCTTTTGTGGGTGTATTTTAAATTATTACATAGTACATATATTTTGCTTCATACATTTCTGTTCTTTCTTTTATAAGTGTACTTTTCCTAAAAGAAGCTATTCATTGGCATGAAATGCATTCTGTAAATAATGAGTGTATTTAATATTTGATTATGTAAAATGACTGAAGGTTCTGGAAAAATATTTAAAATCACCCTTTTAATAAAACCATATTTGGAAATGGGTTGGGAATTAATACCGATTTAACTGGTTCCATGATATAAAAAGGAGACTAGGATTTTAAGTAAGGTGCACCCATCATTAACACCAAGGGGAGAAAACTGGGAATAACTATTGAAATGTTGTATAAACAATCCTCTTTAAGTCAGTCTAATTGAATTTGAGCATCAGCACATGACTTTTCTCTTTTTGAGGCATTAGACAGCAAAATATGGTAACTCTAAAATTAGATATTGTTCCAGGGTGATTGGCTACACAAACAGAGTTTTAGAAAAGTGAAGATGAATCTTGGAAAAACGGTCAAAGCTGTAGCTCTGTGAAAGCGAGCTGATGAGTCACAGGGGGCGGGAGAATGGTGTGAAGTGTACACAAAAAGTTGGCAAAAGGCACAGAATAAAGCAGGTGGATGGCAGACGCAGGCTCGTTGTGAAAAGAAGTCCCATGAAAAGTTAATGAAATAGAAAGCTTGTGCTCTGTATCCCGTGCACTGCCAAACCAACAAGCATCCGTGTGGCGGGTGGGGACACACGTCCCCTACACCGCAGCCTCGCAGCCCACTCGCTCTGCTCACCTCGCTCTCTGACAGCTCGGAGAAAGGACTGGATTTAGTGATAAAATCAGATTGATTAAACAGCCCGCCATCATCTAATGGCGTGGGCTTTTCTCTCTCTCTTTTTATAATTTGTATTATACCTCCCTCTGGTTTCCGGCGACCCGTGTAATAGCAGTGATTTGAGATTGCTTCAAGGGCATTAGATCTGAAGAGTGAATGTGAATTTGGAATAAAAATATGAGATTCATGTGTCCATATCTAAATAGTGGTGGTTCAGTTATTGCAAAAGTGCTGTCCCCGAAAAGTATTATGTAAGGAAATGCAGAATTAGAAAATTGTGCTTTTCCTTTATGAGGGATGGGAAGACACTTATGCTCTGAAAGCATCCAGTGTTCAATTTTTTAAAATATACATATATAATGTTTGTTGTTATTTTTTGTATGTATATATATATATATATATATATATATATATATATATATTTAAGATGATGAAAACATTTGAGCAATTTTTTATCTGCTGCTTCTTTTTCTAAAATGCTAGAAATCTGGAATATGAATAGTTTTGAGCAACTCATATAACCAAAAGTTATTACACTACGTTGTTCTTCATCACTTAAATAAACTCTGAATTGGTAAGTTGGGCTCTTAGTTACTAGCCAATGAGATTTCTAAAAGGATAAATTTCCACATGGTAGGGAGGATTTTAAAAGCACTTATTATAGCCATTTTAAAACTAAATAATAACAATATTATAACAAAAAGCAAATGCCAGGTGAAATATGAAAAGCATAGATGTCCCTCACAAAATATTCAGACTATTGAGTGTCAGCACCATCCATGCGGCTACATATTGCAAGAAAAAGCTACACAGCAACGCATAGCCTGAGGTGCAGCAAAGAGCCCAATTCCTGTTAAGTGTCTGTAACTAGAGCGAACCTAAATTAACCTCTATCATTTCAATTAACTGTTTTTCCTCCACTGATATACAGAAATGCATGCTGTTAAATAATTGATTATGCGAAGAGAATTGTTTATTCCCAGCTGTTAATAATTATAATTGATTTACAAATGTACCCCCATCAAATGTACCCCTTTCAAAAAAGAAGAGGAAAATGTCTGTTTAAATCTGGATCCACATGTAAGCCTGACATGCTTCCGTGGAACTCTAGAAAACAGGAAAGGGAGATGCACTCAGAAATTTAAAAACGTATGTTCTTGTACTTGCATATGTGCACTCTTACTTCTCAGGCATCCCTTTTCAGGGACTAAACTTCTACTTATTTGTTTATTTTGTTTGGAAGGAGGGGGCTATTGCATTTGGTTTCTTGACTTTGTTTAGTCAGCATCACCGCCAATGTGCCTCTTAGTGCCCTGAGTCTTCTACAAATGTATGAGTGAATTTCATTTCCCAGGAAATGCATCAAAGAATTAGCAGCTACAAGAAGGATATATTCGTTTTAAAGAGGTTTGTAATTTTCCCCAAATAAATTTGGCCACTTGCAAAGACAGAAGATTTTTTTTCTGAAGAGCAATAAATATTTGAAAATAAAGAGTTAATCAGAGTTTCTGGATCCTCTCCATACACCGTGGCTATTTAGTCATCTCTTCTTCTGGTTACACATATTGGAAATGAAGGGCCACAAATGAGCTTCATTTTGTTATTTTATTGATGGGGAAGGAGTACAATTAGTATCTGGCGTTTGGCAACAAAGTGGTTTGTAAATGCCACATTTTGTGCCATAAAACATATACATACACACCCATAGAATTCACTATGATCTGTCTTAAATGATCAAAATTAACAGTAATTTATGCTAACATTTTTTTTAAATCTCAAAAACTATCTACATGATAATGTAAATGTCATATGCACATTAAAGAGGGATTTTATGCTTGCTTTTTAAAAGTGCTCATAAATGGAGCTTTTACATAAACAATGCAAAGAAGCATTTCTGTTTAGGATGGAAGAGACATGTAATAACATCAAGACTCAGGTGACTTGTAGGTTTTAGATGACTTTTGAATCCCTAAGTGATGACATTTTAAAGCTTTTTTAAAGGTGTGTGCACTTAAAAGGACGGGGTTGCAAGTGGCTGAAGGAATTGCCTCGATGCAAAGAGGCCCATTAGAGCCGCGTGTTTGTGTAACTGCTAGTGCCCTTCCCACGTGAATACTCACAGTAGCTGGTCTGAAACGGAAAAGGTCCGTCTCTGATCAAAACCTCCCGTGCATTCGGGGGAGAAGTCGCCAGTGGAGACGAAGGTGGGGTAGGACAGCTGTTATTCCGAAAGTGAACTGCCTGTTCACTGTCGCTAAAATCTGGTGGCCTCCATCCCCCCCTGAGCACTTTTCCAGCGGTGCTCACAGAGAACTCACTTACCAGGGAGATCAAGGTGTCTTTCTCTTGCTATGGCCTCGCCGTTCGGATGATAGATAAAATTCATACTGCGCGGAATATATTAGTAAACCCTCTCTTCTGGAGTTCCTGCTCCACAGCGAATCTCCCACCTGAAGGATAGCTCAGCTCCTCCAGGGCACTTGCACATAATAGGAAGTGTTCCTCTACACGTCTCAACCAGGCCGTGCGTTGAGGGATTTTATGGATTTAATTAATCGTTGCTGCTCCATTTAGTTCAGATGACACCTCTGATTCTTGTTTCCTACAGCCGATCGACGGAAGATCTGCCTCGTCATTTTGTAACGTCTCCCGTGATTTCTCAAATATGTCTCCTCAGTGTGATATTAAAACAGGACGGAGGGGGACTCGGTCCCGTGAACCTGGGGAGCCGGTCACTGCCGGAAAACACTCACCCAGTCAAACCCCTTCTGTGGCTAAAAACAGAAACAAAAAAAAGTGCAGCTGTTTCCAAGATGTAGAACTTGGGAAACATCATAGATCGGCTCAAAGCATATGGCCTGAACGCAAATAACGGACTTCAAAATGGTTTTTACCAGGCTGGGTCTGTCAGAAGGACACAGATTTCCTCTCCTGGAAATGAATGCAGTATTTCCTAAAAGTTTAATTGCTTTCAGAAAAGTGCAATTTAATAAACATGACAGAAACATCAACAAAATAGATGTTGACCTCCCCTGCACCCGAGTCTGGCTGGGTTCACTCATCCCTGTCTGTGACAGATGCTCCGCTCCCGTTCGGCTCATAGCTGTGGAAATGGATGTGTCCTTAAAGGAAACACACGCTCTCTTTTTATTAGAGGGTGTTTGGACCCGAGAGCTGAAACAAAATGTACACGAGCGCCTATGCTATCTGACATGCACAGGTTTTTTTAAAAGACTGTTTTATTAAATTGAGTGATGTGCAAAAGAATATTAAAATAATACCATTTCCTATCCCTTAAGGTAACTAAGAACATGCAGGGCCTCATTTAACCTCAGACATAAAGATATTTTATTTGTGCTTCAACTCTAAATATTAACACTGTGGATGAGAGTGTGTAAAGGACTACTCTGGTTCTAACAGAATTCTAACAGAAAGTGACTTTTTCATTCAAAACATGCGATTCAAGGAGAAAATTTTTTTTTCATTCAAAGGAGTCCATACTTCTGATTTTTTTTCTGAAGAAGAAACAATTTTCAAATAGAAATTATTGCTATATCCCTAGGGAAAATACCAGGATAAACAGTATCTTATCTGTAATACTGCCCACAATTAAGAGAAGAAGAATTTTAAGAAGAAGAAATGTAAATATACATATTTATATTGCTTAGCTCATAGTAGGTGCACAGGGGATGTATTTGCAAATGAATAAATGGTACTTACATCAAATCAAGTGTCTGAATACACGGATAATGTTTAAAGCAAAATTGCAAACAGAGCGGAATTGGATAGCACACCCTATACTTGAAGGCAGAGGAATAAGAAATACACTAACTCTGACAGTCTTGGAAAGATATGGAACTAAGAGGTACTGGTCCCTCTGGTGTATAATAAATGTTGCTCTAGTCTTCATGCAAGTCGCCCTCAGGAGCTACACAGATGGAAAGCTATTCAGCACTGAGTGAGACTCCGGGAAATAACTACTCATTCAACATTTAGGATGACAAGCCCATTTATTTTAGATCTAACACATTTGAGAATTCATATAATTTTATCTTATCACTTGAGTGTTTTAGTCCAATTATTTTAAGGAAAATTAAATTATAGTGTGGGCCTTTTTAAGATAATGAATGGAACTCAAGCCATTAAAAATTATATGTGTATGTTTCTGTAGATTCTTAAAATATAAATATAGTATATAGAGACAACAGACTCAAGCATTTATTAAAATAATGAATATTGAAAGATTCTCTAACTCTGGGACAGCAGAAGTCTAATATATACTTATTTTTAGATGAACACTGAAAAAGTCATGTATAAAAAAACTTTTGACTAAACTTCTGAGATCACAAACTCCTCAATAAATAGTGGGAAAATGGCTTTGGTTTATGATCATACTTTATAGTATTGAGGAAAACATTCATTAATTGCAAAAGTTTTAGAACATTTATTTTTAAAAATGTGTTCATAATTCACACTCCGGAGTAAAATAATTTTTTTTGTCTTTGACGCTAATAAAAATGCTCTGTCTTCCGACATCATAAAACAAGAGAGAAACAAAAACCATGGTCTATGAAGAGATTTTAATGGGCGGGAGGGGAAGGAGGGAGAAACAGAGTCAGAGACAGCATCAGAGAGGAGGGAAGAGAGTTTAACTCCAAGTTCTCCCTTTCCTGTGCCCTGTGCCGAGTTCATCTCCTGCATTGTGTGCTCTGTGTCTTCCAAACAGAAAGGACTCTTGGTTTAAAAGTATAGTTTAAAAGTGCTATCCAATTCCTCTCTGTTTGCAATTTTGCTTTAAACATTATCTGTGTATTCAGATACTTGATTTGATATAAGTACCATTTATTCATTTGCAAATACAGCCCCTGTGCACCTACTATGAGCTAAGCAAACAGCTGAGAACAAAAAAACCAGGCAAGAAAAAAAAAGTTGGCAGGATCCTTCTCTCTGACCTTAGATTGCATATGTGGATATAGACATAGATATGCACATCAAAACAGGGGAAGAAAAAACTCCATGAATCTGGCACAGTATTAGATTCTTTGAAAATGGTTTCAAATACAAAATATTATCACTTTTTTTTAATTGGGTCTCTATTGTGCTTTGTTTTAATTATTCCAGGTGGCACTCTGTGTAAAATCTAAATCATTAAACTTAAACTGCTCAAGGTTTGAATATTTCCCTCCCAGAGTCAGAACATAATAGCTGCTCAATTAAAACACATTGAGGAAATGGATTTTTTAAAAATAAAAATTGATTCAAGAAATAGCCAGAACAATGTAGTAGAAAGGAACATTTTCTAAAAAGAATATATTCCCTATGGATCGTAGTAGTTGACACAGGGAACACACCCTGTACAGACATGTGTGGGGATGTTGTTCATAAACCATCTTTGGGATGATGACAACTAGGGGTGAACGTGTCTTCTCCAGTCCTTATTTGGCAGAATTGTCTGCAGGTCTGAACGGCAGGCATTGCTCTGTGTGTGCAGTGACTGCACGGACGGGGTTCCTGATGAGCTGTGTGCTCCCCGACAGGAGCACAGTGGCTACCACATTGTAACCCATCCCTCAATGGCAGCTGTAGAACCAATTACCAGATGTAGATGGCAGATTTACAAAGGGCACTGTCTGGTTTATCGTTAAGTCATCTCCAGGTGAATTCAAATGTATTCTTTCCACAAACATTGATGGACAATTTTATGTGGCAGCCACCATGCTAACTGGCAGGGATGAGGCAGTCACAAAAGCTCTGAAAATGTCCTTTGAAAGAGCCAGAAAGCACATCTCCACTTGGCTCCAGCTTCTCTGTGGTCCACGTGGAAGAGACCATTTACGAAAATCCCTCCAGAAAGTTCTGGGGGCTCACTTCTGTTTTCCAAACTGGCCACACAGATAACTGGCATGCACATGTGTGTGGGGGGGGGGGGACAGATAAGATGAAACCCACAGAGCCAGACAAATCCCACAGACACGGCTCAGTGAGAGCCCTTCAGAACCTAGCACTCCTCACCTCAACCCTGAGCCTCCAGCTTGGGCACACCTTCTCTTGTCTGCTGGCTGCATATCTGTCTGGAATCTTCCACACCTGTAACTGGTGCTGCCCTTCTTCTAGAAAGGTCCAGGCACCGACCAAGAGCTCAGCCACCATTCTGCGTCCTGGTTCACAAAAATTCAGCTCTGTCCTCATTGCCGTGGACAAGCACTGTGTGCATCTACATGCCACACAGCTTACACACCAGGTCCAGGAGAGTAAGTAAACGTGGCATCCAACCTGTGATGTAGCTCAATATTCTTTATGACCCAGGATGGTAATTCGGTGCCTAGATGTCATGGAAACTAGGAGGTAGAACTCATCTGAACAGACATAGAAGGCTTCCTTCCAGATGGCCATCTATTCAATCTGTTCAACATGTGGACGCAGGATGACTCATGAAAAAGATGAAAGTCACTGCACATGTCCCTTGTTTCTATGTAGATAGCATGTTTCTTGGACTTTCTTATCCATTACCTATTAGATAACTTTAGAATACTTCTCTCTCTCTCTCTCTCTCTCTCTCTCTCTCTCTCTCTCTCTCTCTCTCTCTCTCTTCTCTCCTCTCTCTCTCTCCCCCCTTTGTCTCCCCCTCTCTCCCCACTCACCATTTCTCCTTTACTCTCCCTTTCCCTTTCTATCTCTATCCATCTGTCTCTATCTCATGCACATTAATTAAACAAGACACAAGTAGAACCTGCACCCAATGTGCAGCACTAGATTAAACCCTTTGGTGTACACACCTAACTTGGTCCACTCACTTTGGCAGCAGTGACACTGGCTGAAGCTGGTAGGCATCAGTGATTATCTATAGTGATACTTAAGAATGTTTCCAAACTTGACCATAAGAGAAATGGTAAAAGTGACAGTTGATAACATTGAAACTATGCAATCAATTAAATGCCCCATATTATTTGTATATATTGATGCACAGTGACATAAATTCTGTAAGCAGAAGCATGATGTCAGCATTGTTACTCCGTCACTAGGACTATCTTGTCCTTAATCCATGTGGAGGAGGAAACTCTCTTCACTCTTGGTTCATCTGGACTCCCCTTCCTTTGCTGTCAGGCTGAGCTGACCCTTTAAAGTGTTCCCCAAGATGGCCTTGACATGTCTTTCTACTCTGAAATGTTATTTCTTTCTGTGGGGGTTCTTACCACTAATATAAAAAAATACCGGTGTCTGACAATAGTCACATTCCCCACGTGGTGCAGAGACATTCTCTCCTGTGTTTGAAGCCAGTTCCCCCCTCCAGAGTTCTCCCTGGGCGTTGCCCTGGGAGTGCCATCTGTCCATGGTGTGTCTGGAGGCTTGGAAGCAATGCTATGTAGTTAACTCTGCTCTGGTTTTGCAGGAAGGGATGACTTTCTAGTATGGGATGAGATAAAAAATAAGCCCCCACAGTTGATGGAGAAAAAAATAAATCAGATATAATGTGGCACACTCCCCGTGTGTAACATCAATGGACACTGTAGTTCAGGAACAGGGGACATGAATTTACTTTACATCACAGGCTAAGTGTGTTAATAGACAATTATGGGACTGGAAGTGTCTATATTACAGAATGTTAGCCTCACCCAAAAGGTTAACAAAACAGGGAGGACAAACTCTGAAAGAGTCATGTAGTTGAGACTCTGTGTCCATATTTTCAGCAAGTTTCTCTTGATTAGTCAAGTGAAAACCAGCAGTGATGAGGCCAATCAACTGACTGCCCAGTTGGCCAGAGGCAACAAGAACTAAATATTAGTGACTAATATTTATTGAGCAGTTATGCTGTTCTACTCCTGAAATTTGTCTCTGGTACAGCAGTTGCTTATCTATAAAATAGGAACAGTATTTGAGTTGTAATATTGTGACACATCTTTTCACATACATTTCATGTGCATGTACATGTGCATATATATACATACACTGTATATTCATGTCTGTCATATTTAGGTGACTTACAGATTAATGTGTAAGATAAAATTTAGCATAGGAGAGGTTTTGTTCTTTTTAGTCTAAGTTAACTATATAAAAAGGTCTAGCACTAGCTGCTTTGCCTCATTGAATAAAGTGTCAGCCCATAGACTGAAGGGTCTTGGGTTCAATTCCCAGCAGGGGCACATACTTCGGTTGCAGGTCTAATCCTGGCCCAGGTGGGGTGCTTGAAGAAGGCAACCAATTCCTATTGCCCTCTCATAGCAATGTTTCTCTCTCTCTGTCTCTCCCCCTCCCTTCCGCTATCTCAAAAATCATGTAAAAATATCCTTTTGTGAGGATTAACAACAACAACAAAAGTCTAGATAGACAGTGTATTAGCCTGCTCAGGTGGCAGTAACAAAGTAGTCCAGGCTGGGCAATATAGCAACAGAAATATATTGTCTCACAGATCTGGAAGCTGGAAGCTGAGATCAAGGTGTGGCAGGGTTGGTTTCTCCTGAGGTCTCTCCTGCCTATGTCCTCACATGCTTGGCCCTCTGTGTGTATCTGTGTCCTGCTCTCCTCTTATGAAGACACCAGTCAGATTGGATTTGAAGCTAACCCAATGATCCCATTTTAACTTAACCACCTCTTTTTAAATATATATAGTTACATTCTGAGGTCATGGGGGTTGGGCTTCAGCAAATGGATTTGAGGGGACACAACTCAGCCTACAATAGACAGAAAAGCATGGTTCTATTCACCTTTAGAGATATTTTCTGAAAATGAAAGCATGCTGTTAGGTTATGCCCTCTTTCCAGAAATATCTCTACCTAAATAAGAGCCAGGAGCCTCATAAGTTCCACTTTCATCACCATAATATCTCTAATATATAAACCATAATATCTCCAGTGAACAAGAAGTACTTGTAGAACTGGACTAACATCAGATTTGACTGAATAATGTCCAGAAAGTTTCTCTTCAGATGTCATGTAACAGTGTGACACTGCCTGGCTTTTATTGTATTCTGCTTTTGGTTTCCTCCTCTCCTGACCCTCAGAAGATCCCCATTTCCAGTTAGAGCAGCGTAAACTACCATGACTCTAAGAAGGGTTCCCTTCCACAGTGTGAATGGTGCGAGGACCATTTCCACCTCCCACTGACCACTCTTTTCTAGCTGAAATAAAATCAGTCATGTACCTGTCTTAGTAGGAGTTAAACAAATCCTAGGAAAGTATTAACTCAATATCATCTTCATTTTATGGACAAGGATAGTGAGATGTTTGATTATTTAGTTTATTTTCTTTAGGGCTCATGTTATAGAGAATATACCTCCCTTAGAGATATTGTAAAATTGAGGTCCTCTTGTCTTGAAGCAGATGTTTCTATGACTCTTTCAATCAGATTTCTGTCTTTTCAAATAAGACCGAGGTGTAGTACACTGGCAAAAATAAAAAGAGGCAATCAAGAATAGTACCATTGCCAGCTGGTGTGGCTCAGTGGTTGAGCATCAGCCCATGAACCAGGAGGTCAGCGGTTGATTTCTCAGCCAGGGCAAATGCCAGGTTTTCAGGCTAGATCCTCAGTAGGGGGCCTGTAAGGAGGCAGCCAGTCAATCATTATCTCTCATCAATGTTTCTATCTCTCTCTCCCTTCTCTTCCTCTCTCGGAAATCAATAAAAACATATTTAAAAAAAAGAATAGTGCCATCATCCTGGTATGGAATTGAACACATGGGTACAGAAAGGTCATCATGAGAGACAGTAATTAGGGTAAAACCAGCTTGTGATATCCCAATGAGTACATGTGTGCTGTACATATAGATGTGTTTGTATGTATGTAAGTACACACACACACTTTCCACTGTGCTTTCATTTTCTCAGGTAGCATCAGGAACACAATTTTTCTGATTCAAAGGTTTAAAAAACCTTAAATTGTGGAACCAACTAGCTATTCAACATGTTCATTTTTCAGATATCTACATAATAATGTATATTGAATTCCAAAGTAAAAAATTAATTGCTATACAAGATAAAAATTTTTTAGATCTACTATGAAATAAGATTAGCGGTAAGGATATTTTAAATTCTATTTTTCAATAAATAAATATTAAAATAAGAAAGCCAGTGATATATATATATATATATATATATATATATATATATATATATAGCACCTACATGCACAACACCATCCACAGAAAGATCAGTCTAGATAAGCACACAGTTTACTGTGATATCCAAATTAGTTAATATCTTGCAATGAAAATAAAACTTATTACTCATTCAGTAAAATACTGGAACTAAATATGAATGTTGTAGAATCTTCTCTTCAGATTTAAATACAGTTTTTTGGTTGTTATGCATCTGGATTTAAAATGGAAACATTTGTATGACCTTGGGTGAGTGTCTCAGTGTGTTTGTGTACAGGATATTTCTCATCCACTTTCATGCATAAACGATAAATTTAATGTTCCAATTTTCCAGATTAAACCAGCTCAGATTCTATGCTGGCGATACAAGGTCAAAAACAAGTTAAATACACAGGTAAACATGTAGTTTCTGCCTTAAATTTGCTGCCGTAAATGGATGAAAAGGGGATTACAGAAATAAATTTGGGTAGAGAAAAGTCAAATAGGACATCTGAACTCACCATACGATGATGATGATGATTCTGGAAGTGTCAACTTTAAAACAAAACAGGTAAATAATGAGACCCTCTTGAGAAAACACTCGGTATTCCCAAAGAGAACAAAAGGGTATTAACATTAACATAACTCATTGCACACAAATTACCTAAAATTACTATTCCCATCTGCTCAAAATCTTCTTTATAAAATCATTTTACATAAACTGTGGAAACACACAGGATTTCTGAGTTTTTAATATTCTTTTGTAAACAAATCACTGATCCTCAATGACATTTTATTTATAATGGGCCAGTGGATCTCCACCCTTTATGCAAAAAAAATTAAAGAGGGAGGATCTCTCGTGCCACAAAACTCGAAGAAGAGCATGGACAGAGCAGGTTTCTTTAGGCCTCTCCCAGCTCAGTTTCCTGGACTGCAGGCAGCTCCAGATCTAGAGCTGGAACAAGGGAAGAGCTGAGGGTAGATCAAAGCACAGAGTCCATTACTTCCCAGAGGAAGGACACCCTGGACCCAGAGCCCAATCTAACATGGGCACAACATTTCAATCTTCCTCGTGGGTCTCAGGTTACACATAGCAGTCATGGTGCCTGCATCACATAGACTTTCCCTGCTGATGGAATAGCAACGCATGAAAGTCTTTATCTGTGTGAACGTCCTCTAACTCCTTATTGATTTATAGCAGAAATTGTCCCCAATCTGAGTGACTTAAAGTGTGTGTGTGTGTGTGTGTGTGTGTGTGCACGCGCATGCGCACGTGCCTTTGTGCTCTATGTTACAAGTATAGAAACTGGAGAACCATAGCATTTAGTATAAATACAATCTTTCCAGAAGAAAAAAGATGCATGGGAAAATTTAGGAAATACTTGGATAATAAGCTTATGTTTTTAAAGCTTATTGTTACTAGGTATTCCTTCTAAATTATTTTATACCATCATTAACATTTGTTTGGTCTTAAAACACACAGTAAACTTTCACCTCTTGCAATATTTGGCTTCATTTCCTTTGTTGTCTTATTTCTTTAAGTGATTTTAATTCTTTACACACGTTGAATAATAAAGAATCAATTAAGATCAGTCTTTCGGCTGAGGTCCCTCCAAACTGAAAAAGGTAAAAATCGTGGGTTTAAAGTTTAGGTTTGATTATTAATCTCCAACTTCCCTTCACTTGAGCAAGTACTGATTTGGCTTTAGTTATGATAATTGTATTCCTTATAAAGTTTTATAATGATATTGTATTTTTTGGCAATCATTTTCACCAAAGCCATGGGAAGATCAAATGAATAATGTTCAATGTAAACGCATCTAAGGAAAAGTAATGGGTGCCTTAAATTTTTTGATATCGTTACATATAGAACCATCCATACTAATCAAGTGCTGCCAAAGTAATCAGGCACATTGCAAATTTTTAAAAGAATAGTAAGAACACTTTACTTACTCATCTGTTAGAGTTCCTCTTCTTTCTCATTGTTATATTAGTTGCTGTCCCAAATTTTGCTTTATGTGAAATGGCAATCCTTCACTAATTGTTTCTTATAATCATGTGTTCAGAGAGTGCCAGTGTATACCTGTAGTGTGAGATTAATTAGAAACAATGCCCCATTCCTTTCTGTAAGCATCCTGATTTAGATAGTTAATCATAAGTCACATGCCCGGGAACATATGAAACAAAACTGTTATTATTCCACTAAATACTCAAAAGACCCCTGAACACATTCTTCCCTCCTTTGTTATGTTTTCCTAAGCTATGTTCTATTTGTGGGTTTAATGTTCCCACTTTATATTTTTCTAATTCTCATTAAAATATAATAAGGCATTTAATTTTTTCAATGTTTTTCACATACCACCTGAAATCATTGAAGCCTTCCTGGTCTGCATATTGCGATTTGGAGCGGCTGCAAACATTCGAAGGCAGGATCTCACAGTGGGAAGATGGAGGAGAGCCAGGTCAGTGAGCCAGTCCAGTGAGCCAGAGGTGCACACACCTGGAGATGCACACATCGCAGGATATTCAACCACCCCCTGAGTCCCAGAGGAGCCTTATGACCCCCTCACACAACCTGACACACAAAAGGCTTGAGTGACTAGACATCAACTCCACTACATGTACATGCTGACATTGTTTCTGCCCCCAAATCACTGAGAAATGAGGCCAATTTGTGCCTGCAAATGAGAAGAGCTCAGATTTTCCAAATGCAACACCAAGACTAAAGGAACACAAAGGCACAACCAAATCCAGGCAGGGTCACAGGAAATATTGCTTCATAAACCTGTGCAGTGAGGCCCTGCCTCCTATTCTGTAAGAAAAATAAAGGACCTGAGCAGAATGAAATGCCAAAACTCACTTATTTGAGTGTTTTAGGAGTGTTCTCAGTCCCATGTGCCCTCGTGGTGTGGAATTAAGAAGATGTAGTATATCTTATTGTTACCCAAGGTATGTGTGAACTTTAGGGTTATTTCCTAGACATTCTAAAAGTATTTAGCATTTTATTGAAATATTTTATACAGTAGATCCTTGCTATCCATAAGCAATATATACTCAGAGATTTGTGAATCCAAAATCTGGTCATTTCTCCCATGGAATGGAATGGAGTGAAGCGAAATGACCAACTGCAGTTCTATGCAACATGCAAAATGCATTTGTTTGTTTTTGTTTTTAAGTTTGGAATGTCTTGACATATTTAAATTTAACAAACTATTTGGTATATTTAAATTTTGTAAGATTTCTTAGAACCCATTGCATATCAATAACATATAAGGCAAGGAGAAGCACACGGTGTTTTCCAAACTTATTTCAACTCTCAACACCTTTTGGGGGACAATACATTAATACCTCACTTAATGTGAGCACTCTACAGGATAAGGTTTAGGAAATGCCCAAATAATTGAGTATCACTGCACATTGTCACCGGCTCCTGCACAATGAGATCTGCTATTAAGTAATCAACTACAGTTTTGAGTTTATATAAAACTTCTATTTTCTTCCTAAGAATAAGGTGATGAGATTTTAACATTAGTAAAGCGGGATATCATTGACCGGCAGGGGGGGGGGGGGTGGTCTTGATTAAAATTTGGTCTATATGGAGCAACAAAAATTTTCATAGAACGCAAAAATAGTATTGTAATATATTTTTTTAAATTTCAACATAAGTACAAATTGTTAAAATTTGTTAAAAATCAGGACTGTCCCACCAAAAGCGGGACGTCTGGTCACCTTACCTAAGAACCATATTTTTTAGAGCCTTTAACACTTATATTACTGTCACCTGTCATATTGGACAAGGGTTGATCAGGTTTAGGGTTATTTTCAAGCTTCTGTTCAGAATCTAAGTCACCTGACCAGGGAAGCCAGAGTGACTGCTAGCTTGTTTCTAAAGCCTGGAAAAGGGAGGTTGTGTGTGCACTGGAGAATGACCAGCCCCCGAGCGCCAGGATGGACAGCCTTCTGCAAAGCAGAACCCACCACTCGTGTTCCTTGGCAGCCACATCACTGACCAGGGAGGTGACCAGGGCTCAGCCCCGCAGCTGGAGGAGAGGGTGGGGCAGCGCTGATGGAGGCCCCAGCCTCAGTGTCCTGACAGTTTTGGGAACTTCTGGAGCACCTGTGCCTTTCTTCTGTGCACTCTGAGTCTTCTCCATACTTCTGCCAGGTGCTCATTTTGTGTAAAGCTAATGGGTTTAATTCCAACTGCCTATAAAATAGAAAAGCCTATTTTTTCAGAACCTTTTAAAAATAATAGGGCAAGGCAAAATGGGACCCAACCTGTTGAGAAGTAGGTGTTGAGTCATCAACTGGGTCACCCACCAGCTGTTATTTTGTTGTTGTTGCTGTTGTTGTTAATCCTCATCTGAGTATATTTTTCTATTGATTTTTTTAGAGAGAGTGGAAGGGAGAGGGAGAGACAGAGAGAGAGAAACATCGATGTGAAAGAAATACATCAATTGGTTCCTCCCACATGTGCCCCACCCAGGGCCAAGGATGGAGTGTGCAACCTGGGTATGTGGCCTTGACAGGAATCAAACCCTGGACCCTTCAGTCCATAGGCCAATGCCCTATCCACTGAGCCAAACTGGCTAAGGCATGCCCAGTAGTTTTTATATCATGATACTTGCACATTGGTAGCTTTTCTAGATCACCGGGGCCTATTTTCACCCATAATTTTTTTAAAAAAGAATTACATTATTACATGTAATATGAAATGACCTTGAACATTTCTCAGTTAATCAAAATCTATTATTCATACAGAAAAAGGACTCTAAAAGTCTATGAGAATACACTTCCAAATTGAATTTTAAAATTTTGGAGATGGTATGACCATAAAGCATTAAAGCACTGCATTGCCTAGTAGCCAAGGCAAAAAGGGAAACATAATGAATTGGAAGCTTCTTGTTTTCCAATAAGAGCAATCAAACCAGGATGTCAAACCACAGGAAGGAAAAAATTGGGTAATCTGACTCGGGAAAATAGAAGAGCAGATGTAACTAATTGGATATTATGGTTATAAAAGAACCTCATTAGGTTTCAATGAAGCATCTGGTTTGTAAGTAGCTGGTTCTGACTGTCCAGGCAAAGGCAGCTTGAAGATGTGCACCCAGGTGGTGAGGGAGCTCACAGTCTTCCTGGGGTCACCTCACACACAGGTCAGGCTGACAGGGTTACATCAGGACCATAAAGGCAGGTCTGCCTTCCTATGGCAGGAGAGTATGTATCCAACAACAGCAACAACAAAAAGCCAGTTCAAGTTATTCAAATACAAAGTGTAAGAGGGGAGTTATGACCCAGACCTAGATTTTACCACTTAAGGCTGAATTTGAGGATACCATATTGGGTTTTGAATGCAGGCACAGATTGTGAAAGGCATTAAATGAGTGTTGATGGAGACTAAATGGGTATCCAGTAAGCTGTTATTGACAGATGAATTAAAGGTTCCACACAGATTAGAAATGCTTATTAGGTGAATTATTTTAGCTTTGTTTTTTTTTGTAAATGAAACTAAGTTTAGCAATTAACCTTTAAAAAATTATGCCTCAATTATGCAGCTCCTCACTCTGCCGGCTTCTAGATTGAATGCTCACACCTTAGTTTAT
Source organism: Murina feae (assembly GCA_004026665.1). Classification (NCBI taxonomy): domain Eukaryota; kingdom Metazoa; phylum Chordata; class Mammalia; order Chiroptera; family Vespertilionidae; genus Murina; species Murina feae. Next base: position 52,263 of record PVJC01002944.1, read on the forward strand.
TGAAGTGTTTTGCAGTGTCAATCATAAACTCAACCTCAATCCTGTACCACCACCACCACCCCTGTCACTTAGAACAAAATTGATTCAGGACACTGACGGCTTATACTTTCAAATCCTGGCCTCCAATTTTATATAGAAACTGCTTAAGTTTTCTTTTTTAAACTACAGTTCTCTTTTTATAATGCCTACCTATCCTGTGTCCCCTAACTTAGCTTTCTCTATTTCCTTAAGGAAGCAAGTAAATATAGAATATTGATAACTAGCTGTAAAGTGACAAAGAGCATGACTTTTATCTCTTCCAACTCCCTGTGAGATCTGGGGCGTGACTAATCTAGAATAGGTATTCAGTGAACAGGTAGATAGAATCCTGGCCCACTTCCTCTTCAAACACAGTTCTGCACATAAGACGCTTAAGTTGACCTACAATCTCTTTGCATGGCACTCACTTAAAATGCTTAATTTCCTTTCTTTTTTCCAAACCAAGCAGTATTTTTGGCCTTAAAAATATATTTAAAACCAAATGGAAACCTGAGATAAACCTTGTAGCACAGTCTCGCTGTGAATCTGCATTTCTGTGTCTATTTATCCTATCTAAGCACCAGGCACTGTGCCCTGCTATCTCCTTGACAAACTGTGAAATCCTGAGAGCGAGAGCAGCATGTGGCCTGAGTAGTTCTCTGTCCTACTTCTCCTCCCAGCCAGGACAGTTGTGTAGGTAAGGTGAGTGCTAGTCAGGTGCACTGACTGTATCCTGTCGGACTTGTGTTATTCAGCTTAAAGCTTTTCCGAAACAGCTCAGCCAACTTTGACTCTGCACCTCCCATCCCCGCCCTGAATTACCTGTCAATCCCTCCAGATGTGATCTCCCCCCAGGTGCCCAGTGTCTTCAGTCCAAGTTCTCATGGCCCAGGCCTGTCTTTTTCCAGCTATGCTTTTTCCAACTGGTCACTTTTAAAATCTGATATCACCTAGTTGACATTGGAAACTACTTCATAGACCCACAGAGAAATATAAATGACTGATGAAAAACACATTGTCACAACTAAAGAGATTGCTTGGTAATGGGCAAACAGTGCTTGGCCACTGCAGTTATACTGATGGCAGATTTAGTCACCAACAGCAAAAGCGAGAGAGGTCTTTCTGAAAAGGGTGACGGGGAGCCTTCCAGTGTCCTCACATCACATAGGCAGCTACTCCTCCATGCAAGAGTCACATGTGTTCACAACAGGTGCTTTCCCATCCTATTTCTCACGCAGCACATATAGAAACAAGAAAAGAAAGGAGTGAATAATATAACACACATGGTAACCTCTCACCTTTGTACAAAAGAGAACCCATAAAACATATGTAATTTTTGCCTGCGTAAGAGCTGTGTGACCGCTTTCCAAAAACATTAATTTTTATAAGATGAAAACTATTGTATTTCTGCATGGAAAAATGGCCAGTTTGTGTAAAGCAACAGTTTTAAGCATCTATTATGTGTCAGGAGCTGTGCAAAGATTATGTTATGAATAAGAAAATAGTTATCATGTAAGGATTCTGGAGAAATTTAAGGGTACAAATTGTAAACATCTGTTTAATAGGCAGCTTATAATGTCATTGTTTATGAATTTTCTTTTTTTAATTTTTTTTATTTAATTACATAAAGTATTACAAAGATTAGTACAAATATCTCTTTTTTCCCCTGCCCTTCCCCCAGCCTCCCCTTCCCCCCAGCTTAGGCATACGTAATTTGGAAATTTCTTTATACTTTTAATGGGTGTATTTTAGCGACAAAAATAATGGGCAGTTTGAGAATCCTGGAAACCCAAACTTAAACAACAGTCTAACATTAATGGACAAAAACGGATAATGTATCTACGTCTTCATCTCTTATCAGGATGCTTTTCAGGCAGGAGAGTAGCCCAGAGTTGCAGGGCTTACCGGGAAGCTGTGAGAGAGCTACCACCGTCTGAAGGACCCAGAAATCTCTGAGCACTGCTCCTTCTATTCCTTACAAAGAAGGTAGCTACACATGTAAATTTCCAATGAAATGGACAGGCAGGAAACAGCTTTTCCCATAAAAACAGGACGCCATTCATCGGAGCCCTAGTAATGGTGATAACCTCCATTGACTGCAAGCTATATTACAAGACAAATCTGAGTTACTTAGCAATTGAGTAATTTGACCAAGATAGCACAGTTGGTAAATGAGCTCTAAATGTCTCCAAATTTCTACCATTGTCACCAATTCTTCTTTGTCAAATGTAGGCGAGCACCTCAGTAAAGAATCCCTACGACAATGATTGTGTATCAAAGAGAAAATTAAGAAAGGCTGCACCCTCCATCAGTGTTCATAGGTGTGCTCACCAGCTTTCATGATGCTTCCATCAACATTTCCATCCCAGGAACATAGGACTTCCCAGCTGGGACCTCCCATCTGCTGCCTAAGTGTCTCACAGACGTGGGTCCAGTGGTGTTGAGCTGGTCCCTGCTCTGATACGATACACTGAGTTCATCTTGGTTTTGCAAGTTAAAAGTGACAAAGCCAACTTCCTTCACAGGAAGCCCGGATAAACAGATCTAGTCCACAGCAAGAGGACAGGAACCTGTTGGCTTCTAGGAGATACTTGGGGTTGGGTTAAGGTACCCTAGTCTGTTTTGGGGGCCTGATGAGCACTGGACTGACCACACTTTCCAATTGCCACTGGCTGAACACTCCCTAAGAGTTTTCAAAGACAGACTTCCAAATAACAACAGGAACCATAGGGACCTCAAATGGCATTTTGGACTCAAGGCCTTAGTTTGGCTGAACTTGACGCTGAAGCCTCGCCAGGCAATCCCCAGGCAGCATTTTGGGGACATGTTGAATCTACTCTTCTCCACGCTGGTCTGAATGGGAGGAGGAGGAGGGATGGTAAATATATATAGCAAAGCTGAAGTTGCAGTGTAGTCTTTATGGCCAAATAAAGACAAGGGTGAAGGTTGCGCATGATGTGAACATCTGAGTAGCCCACCAATGGGGCCACTGAGTAGGTGATAGGTGGGCTACCCAAGGACAGGCAACCAGTGTCTTCCTCTGGCTCCTATCATGGAAGGATGCAGGTTGAGTCCAGATGGTTACATCAGCCCTCTCAAAAGTACCAGTTAGGCAAGTCTCTCCATCACCAGTTAGGGGGGTGAAGAGGCCTCTTCAACATCCACATGAAGGTTAAATTTCCAAATGTTAACTACCTCATTCTTATTGATCCAGCTTCAGTGTGTGTATGTGTCCGTGTGTGTGTCAACTACAGGTACAATTTATGTGACCCATGTTAAACCCAGAGATTCATAATTTATTTTTCTTCTAAGTAGTAACTTTTAGGAGAAAGTTGATCCTTATTCAAGACTCATAAAGTCTATGGTGTCTAATATCATGGGATACTATGAAAGATTCAGATACTTAGGATTTATTAAGATTTAGAGATGATGACGAGAAATACAGATATATTAGAAATTAAAGATACTCTCCTGATCTGAGTACGAGGGATGATAAATATTGTTGGCATGGCACAAATTAATAACTAGTATAAATCACTGGTGATGAGGGTGCTGACTGCCCTAGAAAATCTGCAGCCCTGCTTTACATTCTCAGACTCGAGGTGTGGAGGTTCAGGACGAGCTGTCCTCCACCAAACCCCTCGGAGGGCAGGCGATTAACACTTGGAGGGGACAGCTCTCACAGGAGAGCTGCGAGTAGAATGACCGGGGAAGGAAAAGGCAGCTCCTTCTCAAATTAGCATAATTAGTAATTATCTCTTAATAGCCCCACTTGGCTTCTGAGACTTGGCACTTGAAATTCTGCTTAAAGTTCAGTGAGGAAAAACAAATTTCACGCTGAAATGTCTCAATAACACAGCTGAGATGCTGAGGTAATCGTCTGACTGAGGTAAAAGGAAGGAGATGAACATATGGACACCTCACTTTCTTCCCCCTAAGAACCAGGTATGTGATGGTACGTATTTTGACAGAAAATACCAAAGAGGATGTAGCCTCACTGAATACTTCCTAGTCTCTTTCTGTCTTTGAAGATCCTTTCAGAATTTTCCTCTCTGGGAAGCCCAGGTCACTAGCTGGGTATTAAGAGCCATTCCACCTAATGAAACATAATATGTCTTCCCTTAGATCCAAAGTGTGTCCAAAATATCCTATGAAAAAGAAAACAAGAGAGAAAAAAATGAAGCAGCATCAATGTCGTCGTAAGCAGCTAACAAATCTTGCACACACCTTCCTGTTTTCTTATTAGAATTCAGATCCAAAAAGATTCACAAACAGCCAGGGGCTAATAACCCTGCAAGTTAGTGTCCATGGCAAGGAAACAAATGAACTTTTTCTATTTTTTATGAAGATATGTTTGGCAGGACATAGGGAAGACACATTTACCATTTTTCATGGGCTAAATAGCATTTTTCTTTCAGTGTGTGCTATTGCAGAAACCAGGGCTTTTGTCCTAAGTTTTAACATCACAGTCTTCTGAGCCAAATATCTGTTTAGTTTATAACCAAAGGAGATGAAATGTTTCTGTCGGAAAACTGTAGATGGGCCAAAGCAAGCCCACTGTGCTTCTTTAGTTCTTGCTGAGCCTGTTCTTCCATTGGAGAGTGGGAAGCAGCCCTGAGCCTCCAGGAGTCAGCACTCAACAGACCAGGCCCCTGCAACAGTGTTCAAACACTGTTTTAATAAACTTCGTGTCCCCAATCAGAGAGTTTTGAAGGCCAAAGAAAAGAGTATTATGAGACTGAGTCTAAACAAAGATATGAGAAAAGCACTACAGAGTTGTGCAATTTCCAATCAGAGGTTAAAATGAGGCGTCACTGGGTAACACAAATGTTTACAGAAAGAAAATTTTAGAAAATTGGATTGATGAGAATTTGAACATCATAGTGCACATGTGTTTCTTCCTCCTCTTCAGTGTCCCCTCAATGCCTCAGCAGAGGTAGATAGGAAAACAATAAAGGAGTCATGTGGGAAGATCATAGCCAACAGGGTCATGAGTGTTGAACTGTGAAATTGTATAGCCGTCTGGGGATCTTAAGGAGGAAGCTGCAAGAAAGGACTCCTGTGAGGGAGCACATATCTTTGGAAACAACATTGGTTTTATAAGAAATTATTTTAGCCTGACTGTCGTGACTCAGTGGTTGAGCATTGATCTATGAACTAGGAGATCAGGGTTCAATTCCCAGTCAGGGCACATGCCCAGGTTGTAAGCTTGACCCCCCCAGTAGGGGAGGGGTGCAGGAGGTAGCCAATCAATGATTTTCTCTCTTCCTCTCTCTTCCTCTTTGAAAGCAATAAAAAATATTTTAAATAGAAATAATTTTGATATCAATTGAATGAAATAAGAAGCATCCTAACCTTGTAACAAGTGAGTATAGTTCATTTGGAACTGGGTGTGTGGAGAGAAGGGGAGCTCTTTTATCTGCCATTTAGCAGGGTTGCCTTTCTGGTTCACACATCAACATGTGTTTAATGTGGCCAGATCTGTAACTCCAGACACAGGAAGGCTGGGGTCTGCAAATCATTGCATAACATCATACAGTCCTGCCATTGAAAGTGTAGAGACATGGCCCCAAGTTGGTTGAAAAGTGGGACCATTTTATTTTGAAATAAAACTACTTAGAGGCCCCAAAAGGAAATGAAAAAAACTGCTGCCGGAACATTGTCTGGAAGGGAGAAAGGCTGCAGCACCAAGTTTATTATCTAAATATATAAATACCTGTGGGTTGCCTCTTCTTGGCTTCCAGAATGAAGACGAGCCCATGAGAGATGCAGGAAAGGAAGGTAATGATGCAGAGTGAGGACACTTACCTGTTGTGTTTCTATGTCATCTCTCCCTACACCCTCCCTCCCAGTTCTACTTGCATCTGTTTCTCACCCCCATTTATAAAACACAGAATTGGACGGCTTCTAAAACGGAAGCAAGGGGACATCAGCAACGTCATAGGCATACCTTGGACATTAGTCACTCGTTCCTTCAAGAGAGGAAGAGGCAGGTTGACAAAACACCAACATTTTAGCAAAGCAAATAACCCAGCTAAAAAGACAGAGTAGATACAATCTTGCTGTCTCTATGCATTCTCTTCTTTTATCTAATGAAAGTAGGTCAATGTTTCATGCTGCTCATGTTGGTGTCATCCATTTTAGCTCCACTAACAAAAACTAATGGCTGGTTATGCATTATAGTAGACCAAACCTCAGATAATGAATTAAAAAGTGATATAAAGTGGTAAATAAAGCAGGCATTAAGCCATTAAAACACTCCTGTAAAGTGTTTTGTAACTTTCCAATCAAATAATATCCAGAGAAGAAATGTTTAAAAGAAAAATATCAAACCAAAATTTGTTCTCACAATTCAAACAACTTCCAAATAAACTCTAGTTGCCTCTGGGTCAGTACCTACAGATGCAAACACCAAGGCAAGTTACAGACCAGAACCTTTGACCAGGAAATTCTGGGAAAGGCAGGGCATGATTCTTTCTGATTCTAGGTTGTGAATTAGGTAAAACCACCTGATGGAGAATGTTGGGGGCAAAAAGAAGCCACTTCAAGAACCCTCTTCCACTGCCACACTCTGCATTTGGGGGCTCATACAGTTATATTTCTGAAGATTTCAGTTTATTAAAGTTGTTCTCTACAAATGTCCCTTTAAGCAATTTCTCTTCCTTTGTTGACCCATAACTCAGCCCCCTGCATACCTCTGAAGACTTCACTCTCCCTTTGTCCCCTTCCCTGGCAGCCACTCAATGCCACACGTGGTGCTCCCACCGCATCTGTCTCTCTCTTTCTCCCAATGGTCGGTGCTGCTACTCTCCAGGTTTCACAAAGTGCTAAAGCCAAGGGATCCTGTCCATCCTCCCAGCCCTGACCAACAACTGGGCCTCCAGTCCTGCACCACCTTCTGCCTAGTCCATCCCACTAGCTGTTCTCTTCCCACTCAGACAAACACAACACAGAATCAGCACAGGACAGCCATAGGTAAACACAGAGCATAGGCTCCACCCTCCAAAGCACGGTCATCTTTAGTAGCAAAATGCTGTTTTATTACATGGAGATGACCGTCACATCAAAGCCATTCTAAGACTATATGGAAGTTTAGAAAATGCAATTTAATTAAATAATGGAGAAACCACTCTAATTTTGACTCCATTTTCAATGAAATTATGGTATTTCAAGTGGAATTTTTTCCACACCAATTCCAACTATTCAAAGGGATTTCCATCAGCCCTTTGCCAGTGGATCTGTGCTCATGAATTCAGCACCTGTGCAACCAGGGCATAGTGGTTCCACACTCTGTCTTCATCTGTTCTCTTCTCACTCAGACAATGAATTGGTGAGTTAAATAGCAGAGAAGTAGAAGGTGAGCCAGAACCAGACATGTGAAGGCTGAAGCCTGTGATACCAGATCCCATGAGGGTTTAATCTGGTTACTGGTTCTTGGTTAAAATATACTGTTGACTCTCCAAGGCCACACATTCAACTAGGACATTTGCTTTATGGAATTCACCACTTGTGTTCCAATTAGCCCTCTGAGCGTGGTCTCCCTACTAGGCTGGAAGGTCCTTCTAAAGCTGTGTCATTTCAGAGTGGGGTCCCCAACATGCGGCAGGGCACCTTGCATGGAGAAGACATCTGTGTCAATTGTGCTTCTTTGTTTGCAAGCAACACAAGTCAAGTCTAAGCATGAGACTGAAGCCAGAGGTAGACAAGCAGAGCCAGTGACAATAACAGCTCGTGGGGTCTATGGTGGGCAACTGGTTTCGTGTGTTTCCATCAAGGGCTCTGGATGCTTCTAATCTTGTGGAGAAAGAACCAAATTGGTTTAGCAGCATGAAGGAGTAGGAGCTCGACAAAGGATAGATGGGGTGCTTCATCCAAAAAAGAAACAGGTGCTCACTACAGCATTCATCTGAAATTATTACTATTGCCTTACTGTAAAATGATAATTTTCCATGGAATTGTCCCACAAGAAAATGTATATTGTGCCTAATATACCAAATAGTATGCTCCCAGAATAAAAGTCAGAATTATAGTGATTAGATTATTATCTATGCTTTAATCTGGTTCCTTTATCCATGCCAATAATACAGGGAAACAACATCATATGCTATGGCCCTGTATGCTGTTCCACTGGTTCATGCCTGTCTTTGTACCAGTACCACACCGTTTTGATTACTATACTTTTGTAATAGTGTTTGTTTTTAGGATGCTAAATTTTGAGGTAATCTGTCACACAGCAGCAGATAGTAACAAACCCAAAAATCCATGATGGTTTGCTAACTGTCACCCCCTGGCTAAACACTGCTTCCACAATTGAATGTCATATAAGAATGTCATGGTCACTAACAACTCATATTTGGCCACAGTTAATAAACCTTGGTTCTGATTGTAAGTAATAATAGTGCTTCAATAATTTTGTTGGACATAAACTGGCCAAATTCTCTTTTATTTTTTTAAGTTTATTCTTATTGTTAAAAGTATTACAGATGTCCCTTTTTTTTCCCCATTGACTGCCTCCATCCCACCCTTAATCCCCACCAGGCCTTCACCACAGTATTGTCTGTGTCCATGAGTCATGCATATATGCATATAACTTCTTTGGTTAATCTCTCCCCACCTACTCTCTCCACCCTTATCTTCCCTCTGAGATTCATCAATCTGTTTTATGCTTCTACTAGGGGCCCGGTGCACAAAATTCAGTCCCTCAGCCCAACCTGCACCTTCTCCAATATGGAGTTCTTGGGGACTCTCACAAACCAGGACCTCTGGTTCTTAACTACTAACCTGCCTGCCTGCCCTAACCACTCTGCCAGCCTGCCTGCCTGATCCCCCTAACTGCCCTTCCCTGCCGGCCTGGTCACCCCTATTAACTTTCTTCTTTAATCTTATCCCCTTCACTCACAATTGTATTTGACTTCCTTATTGGCTTCTTCCTCTCACACAATTTTTCTCCTTTATGTAACACTTTTCCTACTGACTCATCATTTATAAACTTTTCTTTCCTCCTTATTTCCTACTTCTGTTCCATCATCATCCTTCCCATTTTTCTACTACCCTTCTTCCCTCCCCACATTCCTTCTTTCCTTTATCTTTACCCCTGCCCTCCCTCCCCTCTTCCTTCCTTCCCACCTTAATTCTTTTCTTCACTTCCTCCCTCTGACCTGTTTTGCTCCCTCCTCCATTCCTTCCAAGGCTGCTCCCCACCCCTCAGCTGAGGCCTTAGAATGGACCCATTGCGTAGGCCTCTGCTGCCTGGGAATCCATCATGGGGCACGCACACACATGGTCCATTCCAAGGCCGCAGCCAAGGGGCAGGGCCAGCTGGCTGCTCCCCACCCCTTCGGCTGCCACCTGCGAATCCATCTGCCCTGCTATACCCCAGTTCGAGGCTTCTCTCAGGGCTGTGGCCTCTGACATCTTGGCTGGGCTAATTTGCATATAGTCACTCTGACTGGCTGGTGGGCGTGGCTTAGGCATCCCAAAGAAACGGTCAATTTTAATATTACGCTTTTATTAGATAAGACTAGGGGCGAATTTTTGTGCACTCGGAAGGTCCCTCAGCCCGACCTATGCCCTCTCGCAGTCTGGGACCCCTTTGGGGATGTCTACCTGCTGGCATGCCTGGTCAGCCTGGGTGAGGGGCTGATGGCTGTTTGCAGGCTGGCCAAGCCCCCCAGTGGGATCCCTCACCCCATTGGGGTGTGGCCAGCCTGGGTGCGGGCCTGAGAGCTGTTTTTAGACTTTCAGGCTGCCCACAGTCCCTTCAGGTTTTGGGCCCCTACTGGGGTACTTGGCCAGCCTGGGTGAGGGGCTGATGGCTGTTTGCAGGCTGGCCAAGCCCCCCAGTGGGGTCCCTCACCCTACTGGGATGTGGCCAGCATGGGTGATGGACTGAGGGCTGTTATCAGGCTTTTAGGCTACCCACAGCTCCCATTGACCCAATGTCCCAGAAAGGCTGGCTGGAAGCAGGTTTCTGAGGTTTGTTTATCTTCTATAATTGATACACTATTCCTTTAAGCTGAGGCCTAGGCAAGTAATGGAGCCTCCTGTCTGCTTCAGCTCGAGGCTTCTATAATTGAGACAATGTTGCAAATATGTTGTTGCCTGGAGCACAGAGGAGCCCAGCCAGCTGGCAAACAGTTTTACTCCTGCTGCAAGGGACGCTGCCTGTTTACTCTAGCAGCTCCATGACTGCTGGCCTCCATCTTGGCTGGATTAATTTGCATACAGCCACTCTGTTGGCTGGTGGGCATGGCTTAGGTATCCCAAAGAAATGGTCAATTTCAATATTACGCTTTTATTAAATTAGATGTTTCTAGATCTTTTTTGTTCAATAGTCTATTTTATTCATTAGATTCTACATATCAAAAATGAGATCATGTCATACTTGTCTTTCTCTGATTGTCTTATTTTGCTTAGCATAATACTCCCCAGGTCCCTCCATGCTGTTTCAAAGACATCCTTCTTTTATACTGCTGCATAGTATTCCATGGTGTAAATGTACCACAGTTGGTTTTTTTTTAATCCACTCATCTACTGATGGATACTTGGGCTGTTTCCAGGTCTTGGCTATTGCAAATAATGCTACTATGAACATAGGGGTGCATATATTCTTTCTAATTGGTATTTCAGGCTTCAGGATATGTTCCTAGAAGTGAGATCACTGGGTCAAATTGGAGTTCCATGTTTAATTTTTTGAGAAAACGTCATACGGTTTTCCATAGTGGCTACACTAGTCTACACCAGCACTGTACTAGGGTTCCCTTCTCTCCACATCCTCACCAGTACTTGTCATTTGTTGATTTGTTGATGGTAGCCATTCTGATAAGTGTGAAGTAGTACCTCATTGTTATTTTAATTTGCATCTCTCTGAAGGTGACTTTGAACATTTTTTTATATGTCTCTTGGACATTTGTATGTCCACTTTAGAGAAGTAAGTATTTTGGTCATTTGCTCATTTTTAATTGGATTCTTTGCCTTCCTTTTGTTAAGTTGTATGAGTTTTTTATATGTTTTTGAAATTAATCCTTTATCAGATGTATCATGGAAAATATGTTCTCCCATACAGTGGGCTCCCTTTGCTGATGGTTTATTTTGCTGTGCAGAGCTTTCTATTTTAATGTGGCCAAATCTTCTTTAAAATGAAATGCTCCCACATGATAATAACTATCTGATAGAGAAGTAATCAAATGATTACTTTATCACACACTAATAAGGTGATAGCCTATATAATAAAACCTAATATGCAAATCGACCAAACAGTGGTACGACTGTCACTATGACATGCACTCACCACCAGGGAGCAAACACACAATGCAAGAGTTGCCCCCTGGTGGTCAGTACGCTCCCACAGAGGAAGCGCTGCTCAGCCAGCTGGCTAGCACTGCAGCAGCAGTGGGAGCCTCTCCTGCCTCTGTGGCAGCTCTAAGGACCCCTCAGGGGATGTCTTGACTGCAGGGAGCAGGTTTAAGCTGGCAGTCCGACATCCCCCTAGGAGTCCCAGACTGCAAGAGGGCACAGGCCCGGGTGAAGGACCTCGCTCCAGTGAACAAATGGTGTACACTGGACCTCTAGTTATACAATACATATTTATCTATGGATTCAGGCAAAATGATCTATTAATTATTTAAAAAATTATTATGCTAAACAGCTCATTTTTTTCATTCTATTAATCTGATACAAAAATCTCTTCATTCTCTTTTTAGGGGAGATATTACCTAACATACCACACACTTCACAATTTTCTCATATTTTCTTATGTCATCAACCTTCCCCTTCCTATTGATTATTCTGTTCTACCTACTCATATGCTGTGATTTCTCCCATCTTAAATAAATCCTCCTACGTTTCCATCTCCCTTCAACTCAAGCCTCCTCACTGACTCTCAGATATTCCCAGCCTTCAGACCTTTGCACTGGCTGTTTCTTACACCTGGACCGTCTTTCCTAGACATCCACGTGGTTCCCTCTACTTCCTTTGGATCTTGAGTTGAATGTCACTTTCTCAGGGAGGCATTCCCCAGACGTCCCACCTGAGCCTGCAGCTGTAATACTTTCACCTGCCCAGTCCCAGCTCTCCACCCCCCAAAATCTCAAGTTCCTTCAGGATGGGTGTGCTTGTCTCTCTTCCATTAATTACTGCATCTCAAGTGCCTAGAACAGTTGCTGGCATACAGCAAGGGCTTAATAAGTAGGTGTAAGGAATCCATGACTGTATCTGCTTCCTCCTGTGATGCACCCTCCCACCTTCAACATCACTCTTCTTGTGTTGCTTCCCTTCCTCCTGACAGTAAAATTGCTGAAGCCTCATTGCAGAAAATTATGAAAATACAGAAAAGTGGTAAAAAGAAAATTAAATTGAACTCTACTATCTTCCTGCTATGGAAGTTAGTTCATATTTTACAGTAGATTCCTCTAGTCTTTTTTTTGTTCCAAGTTTATAACTTGGTAACAGGTGGCTCAAACCTTACCATCCTGCACTTAATCTGCTTTTCAGAATTAACTGTATGTCCATATTCACATATAATTCAATATTTTTCTAGAGGAGGGATGGTCAGAGTGAGATCTCTATGGAGGAACCATGCTGTGCTGGCGTTAGCGTGTATCCCAAGTACAAGCATAAGGAGGCTGGAGGGCACCAGGGAGGAAGGTCTTATAGGGAGTCAGCAGGAGAAGGGTCACGCAGTTCAGAGAGTTTAGGGATGGAGGAACTGTCCTGTGCCCAATCTGGACTTTAGTCAAGAGGGTGGAGAGAGAGAAGGTACAGCTGCAAGGGAAAATCCTCAGTCCCTCAGGTCCCGCCAACCTCAGTGCCCCAGCAGGATCGAGTAGAGCTGCCTTGAGAGAGGAGAGATTTGGGGCTCAGGGCCTCCTCCTCCCCTGCAACCTCCCAAGCTGTTCACATGCCCCTTACACAAGAGAATGTATCAGAGAGTAACGCGGCTTTCCACTGAATGAACGTGTGTTTGATTTGATGACATTTCTCGTTTAAAATGACTCTATATCATCCTTGACCAAATGTGTGTGAGAGGCAGAGAGAGGTCATTTGCCTTAAACAATTTTAACCTTGCTGTCTAATTATAAATTAAAGCTAATTTCCAAGCACCTGCCCTGCATCAACTGCCCTTTCATAGGACACATAGTTATGCCTTTTCCAACATCAGAAGCTGCTTTTTATATCCAGTTTCTACTTGTACACACGCCCCATCCCCACCTGGACCCCTAGCCCACAATGGCTTTGGGTGTTGGGAGGAAATGCTTGACTTCGTTGCTGTCTGTGAGCTGCAGGTTGTTACTTTGACAAAAAATGGGATCTGTGCGTTCCTGGGAGGCAAGAGGAGGAAGCTCTACTCGCTCTGTTTTCCAAGCTCACACTACACTTGCGGGTGGAGAGGCATCTCCAGAATGTTTTGTGGAGGGAGCTGGTGAGAATGAAAGTGGCCAGCTCTGAGCCTCTCCAAGTCCCCTCCCTGTCCCAGGAAGCTGGCCATAGCCCTAAGGCTTGTGGATGTGTCTTTAGCAAAGAAAAAATGAGTGGCCAGGCTGTTCATTGGAGAGAGAAAAAAAGAACAGCTACAATTTTTAAAATAAAAGGATTCTAAACTCTGACATACATAGGTACACACACACACACACACACATACACACACACGCTCCTACCCCTTCTTCTGCCTTGTTTATCACAATAGCACCAGTGCCATCTAATACATATCCTTAGCGCTCAGCTCGCTCACCACCTGGTGAACAGGTGAATGGATAGAGCAGTGATGGGGAGAACCTCCTGGCCTGGCCAATTAGGGAGCCAGAAGGAAGCTTCATGAGTGGGATTTCTGAGCACTCTGGCTCCTCTAGGTCAGTCCTCCTTACTGATGAGGAAGCTGAGGTTCAGGGGAGAATCAGCCTGCCCCAGTCAGCCTTCCTGCAGACCCTGCTCTGTCAGGAGACACTGTACAGGCCCGCCAGCATTTCTGCTTCCATATGCTGAGACTGAGGCTTAGAGAAGTTAGCTAATGTTTCCCAGGTCCCCACTTGTGTCACAGCTGGCCTCCTGACCACATCTTGTGGTGCTCACTCTGCTGCACCAAATCCCAGAGGTGCATTAACTCGAGGCCCATGAGCCACACGTGCCCTTAGCCCCCGCTAAGAAGCCCTGTTTCTGAGAGCAGAGTGGTTAACTGGCCTCCAGGTGCAAAAGTGAGGCCCTCGTGAACGGAAAGGAACCTTCTGGAACCAGTCCTCTGCTTTCTGCTCACAAGGACACACATGAGGACTTACCCCAGGATGTTCACCAGAATCACTGGTTTTCCCCTTCACTCCACCCCTGTCTCTATGCAGCTCCCTCCCGCCCATGGCCCCACATCTGCTTTCCAAGGCTGGGCTACAACTGGATGTGCTTGGCCTGTTTCTATGGTTGCCCAGCACGCACCTTACTTTCAGGTCTCTCTAGTTCAAAATATCTTCACTAGGCTTGACCACTTTGAACACTGAGTGTATACACTCACCAGGCATAAGATGAGCCTAGTTTATCAAATTGCGGAACAGATTCTGCAGCCCCCAATAAACCTCCATTTTTCCATTGTGCTCAACACACAGATAAACTCTCAGGGACAGGAAAGGGCAATTAGCTATTGTGGGTTGTCTGTGTGCAGAGTTCAACCAAGTTGTCTTCAGTTAAAGACCACATAAGAGTAAAAATTCAGCATCCATGAGATAAAATAAGCATATATATTTGCACTCCATTGACCCTGCAAAAGATTAATTGCATAGTCCACCTGACAGTTTTCAAGACAATGAATTAACAAGTACCATATTCCTCTAATTACTAAAGGGAACAGTTTGCTATTTGCAGCAAGTAGGGATTTCAAAAGCTTTGCATTTCACACCAAAAAGTGAAGCTTAATGGAGTATTTCCTTATGGATAATAACATGGAATAAGTGTACAAAACATTTTAGAGAAATGAAAGATGAATATGACTGTTATAAAAATAATCAAATGAATATGGGGCAATATGCATGCTTCACACCCTCACAAGATATACATGCAATTAAGATAGTAAAGGCTCTGAGAAGTCCTGTAGCAAGAAAGGCTACAATTCTCGCAAGGCTCTTTAGCTAGAGACACATTTCTCCGTGCAGCACAGGCTGCCATTTGCGGCCAACATCCTCTGGCCCTGGAACACACTTTGGGGACTCTCTACAGTCAGTTGCTTCTGCTTCGTACACACCCAGCCTCTTTACAGGAGAGTGACAGCTGAAGAGCAATACTTTAAAATATTTTAGGAAGTAAATAAACACTACACAATGCCTGAATTCATTCTTTAAAGGAGATTTCAAAACATCTGTTATGACTAATATTTTACTAAAACTTTGAGATTACTTTTCTGTTATAGCTTTTATATATTTTTTCCTCTGATGGTTTCAGGTCAGTATTGCTGGGGGGTGAGGAGACTATTATCTGAGCATGCTGACTCTGACACATTCATTCCGTGGTACAAGAGTCAAATATCTTATAAAATGAATGAAGTTCAGTATAAAGTATAAGAATTTTATCACCAGTGATTCTGCCTTTATTTTTTCATTTGGAAACAATACTCAAGGTTGTTTAAGGTGAGGTAAATCCAAATGGTATCCAATGAGAGAAATCCCTTAATTTATTTGTGTTGAGTTGTATTTTTATCCTATTACTATATAGGAAAGATAACAAAAATGAGGGAAGAGAAATAGGAGGAATTTATGGGATGGTTTGGCTTCTTCCAGGTCTCCTGACCCTCTTTGCAGCAGCACCATACCCAAGCAGGTTTGCTCTAGAGACGAAACCCAGCAGCCCTGACAAGCCACTTATCTCCTCAGACCTCAGGTTCTTCATCTGGAAAATGAGGATCTGGGCATGGATGGTTTCCAAGGCTCCTTGTAGGTCAGAAATCCAAGGTGTTTATGCTCCCCACTGCTTTCAACAGCAGACAATCCATTTGCTTCCTAATTAGAGATAAAAGGCTTAACAAACCCCTCAGAGAGCCCACCCCATGGAACTGGTGGGGTTTAGCCTGTGTCTGTGGTGACGTCCAACCCCCCTCTCTCTGCTGATTGGGGAATCTTCCTGAGACAGAAGGCTGAAGGACTCAAGGAGAGCAGGGACAAAAGAGGAAGAGAAACACATAGGAAGATTAGGAAAATGTACTGAAAACTAACTTTGTCAGCTGGAGAATGTTGTGGATGCCTAACTGAGTCTTAACTATCGTATTAACTAAAATAGCCTTCAACTAGTTGGGATGGGCCAGATAGAATGTGGAGCTCAAAAGCCTTCAATACTGTCATTGCTGTGCCTGAGAACGTATTTTGGCCATACCTTTTCCTGATGATCCATTTCATTGTTAACTTTTTCATTTGTTTCTTTATAGTGTTAGGGAGATGTGTGCAGTCCTCCAGCAGTCAAGCAGAGGAAGCACATCTTTTAGATAGCCCTCGGTGGAAAGCCAGTTAACTGTAGATGTGTGTGCCATCTGAGAGGTCGATGTTGCCCAAGCCTACTCTCATTATTCAATTACTCTCACCATGTTGAATAGTAAGGCAGGCCTGCTCTGCTCTGGCTGGGGAGCTCAACTGGTTAGAGTGCCATCCCTGTACACCAAGGTTACGGTTCCAACCCTGGTCGGGGCACACACAAAATAAACCAATGAATACATAAATAAGTAGAACAAAAAAACTGATGTTTCTGCCTTGGCCAGTGTTTCTCAGTGGTTGGAACATCAGTCGGTATACTGAAGGGTCTCAGGTTTGATTCCCAGTTAAGGACACATGCCTACATCAGTTGCCTGTTCACTCCCCACCCACTGTCGGGGCACGTGTGGGAGGCAACCAGTTGATGTGTCTCTCTCACATATATGTTTCTCTCTCTCTCTCTCTCTCTCTCTCTCTCTCTCTCTCTCTCCTCTTACCCTCTCTCCCTCCCTTCCACTCTCTGAAAAGCAATGAAAACAAATATCCTCAGGTGAGGATTAACAAAACAAAAAATTGATATTTCTCCCCCAACACACACACTCCTCTTGCTCTCCCTCTCTCACTCTCTAAAATCAGTTTTTAAAACCAAGGCAAACCTGCTCAGGGACTGTCAGTGTTTTTAGCAAGACATGGACCCAGAAGAAAGGGGCACAGAGTGGGCATCAGGAGGTAGACAGGGCCAAAATGCCAGGTTTCATCTAAGGGTGCTGAGCAGCCAAGGTCAGATCTGCATTTAGGAAGGTCCTTTAGCTGCCATTGGGGAGCTATATATATAAAAAGCCAGTGACCAGAATGCCGTAATGACCAGAACAGTCGCTATGATGCCTACTGCGGCCAGCAAACTGGCCCTATTTGAGGTAGGGTCAGCCGGCGAACCTCCCGCAGCCCTTTCCCCCAGCCACCGCACCCCTGATCACCTCCCTTACCCCAATGGGGTGCAGGGACTCCTGGCTAACCTCCTGCAGTCCCTCCCCGAAGCCAACCTTGCCCCTGATGGGCCCCCACCACCTTGATTGGCCTGTGGCCCCTCCCCTCAACCAGCTCCAACCCCAATCAGACCCCCCACACCAATTGGGGGTAAGGCTGGCTGGCCAACCTCCCATGGCCCCTCCCCCAGCCACTGACCCCCAATAAGCCCCCTCCCCACCCCATTTGGGGGCAGGGCCAATCATCCATGGCCCCTCCCTCCAGCCAGCCCAACCCTGATCAAGCCCTGATTGGTGAGGGCAGGGTGGAGGCAGTGGCTGGCCAACCTCTTGCCATCTTCTCCTCCCAACAGGTTCGGCCCCAATCTGCCTCAATTGGGGCCAGGCTGGCCAGATCCCACTCATGCACAAATTTGTGCACTGAGCCTAGTAGGCTTAGAAAGGAGCTACAGTGAGAGCAGGATACGGAAGACAGTGTCTGTGTGCCTGTGCATGTGTCTGTGAAGACAAGACTGATGGAAGGTCTAGGGCTGTGAAGGACATTCAGAAAGGACAGTCCACAGTGGGACCTTAAACAAGAGTGTGAAGAAGGGAGTGATAGTCTGCATCAGGATGCAGAATGAGATGAGAGCAGATATTCTTGTCCCTCCATCTCTCTTCTTCTTCCCTCTCACCTTTTTAACTAGCCCTTAGGAACCCCTTGCATGGCAGGACTACCAAATTTGTAACTATCTCTGACATTCTGACACAGGTCACTGACTGACCACAGGCAGCGGAGCTCTGAAACGTCTACCTCAGGACCCCACACTCACCACCCTTCTGCAGCCACAGCCAACACTAGTCTTTCTTAACACCCAGGATGCTCTGAATCAGCTGTAACCCTTATCACATGATAATGGTGTTTAATATCCTGAAGCAGAAATGTTGTAAATTGCTAACATTCAAAACAGCTTGTTGGCATTTAATTAGGTATCAAAACAAGGCTTTCTGTTGCTGTGTCTTTTGCAGGAAACTATCATTAGTTAAACTTCATCATTGCACATGTTCTGCAAGCTGGGAACCAGGAGCTGCAGCAGAGCCTATGGCATTGGCTGTGAATTCTCAATAGAAATTAATCTCTCATTTCATTTGGCTTTTTTATGGTGCTTTTGTCCAGAAATAACCACACCCACCAACTCTTTGATATCAGTTTTAAGTAAATAAGCTTTGCAAAGGAAATTTGTTTCTTTAATAGTGGAGTTTCCAATTGCATTAAGAAAAAAAAACACTTCAGGTATGCAAGAAACACACCTACATAATTGTTGCAAATGTCACTCTGGTCAATCGAACACCTCCAGAATCTGAAGTTCACTCAATCTGTGACTTGCTCATCCACATTGGCATACATGAGAATTTATTACACATATACATGTGTATGCAACACACAATGCTTTGAATGCGGATGTTGATCATGGCATGTCTTGTGAGAGCAAAAACCTGTTGAAGAGAACCTGAATGCCCACCAAGAGGAGACTGTTAAAGGAATTATGGGGCACCCAGACCATGGAATGACCACCTGTGTCATTGAAAATAAAGAGGCAGGTCTTCCTGTGCTGTTGGGAACCTTCTCCCAGATGCCTTACTGAGCACACTGTGACACCCCTCTTCACATCATGTGCCATGTGAATCTAGACGATCCTGTGTCATAAAGGACTTCAGGGAGGAGGACACAAGAGACTGTGAATATTGTTTCTGGGGTGAGAGGTACTGAAGATGTAAGCCAACTTACTTTTTAATATATATATATATATATATATATATATATATATATATATATATACTTTTTAATATATATATTTACTTTTTAATATATATATATTTTTTAATATATATATATATACACACTTTTATTCTTCTTAAATATGTTTTCAGTTTTCAATTATTACATTTATTGACTTTAAAATATTGTTAAAGTTACCCATGTCTTAACTGCAATAGGAAGTGTGAAATAATGCAAAGACTCATAAAACCATTTTGTGATGTCAGGAAGGGCTTGGGAGCCAGCGCTACAATGGTAGAATCGATGCTAATTCATGTCACAGTTTCCCTCTCGAATTGAACCAGTAAATTGCAAGTTATCTTTTATTTCCAAGTCTGTTAGTTTAGTGAGTAATCGACCTTAGTTTTTTCCTTTTACTTTTTGCAGGAGTAGACTAGGGTATTAGATTGAAGGGAGGGTGTATGGAAGGTCCACAGCTGGATCCATTGCTTTCTGTCCATCTGATTTTTTCTAAGCCCCCAGTCCTGAGAGACATGTCCCCCTAGGAAAGACCCAGCCCTGCCCCACAGCACAGCAACCAAGCATCACATAGAAGAAGGCTCAGGCCTTAGAACAGTGTGTGGCTCCACAGCTCTCCACCGCCCCTCCCAGTGTAAGAGCTCAGAAGCAGACACCCCATGGACAGAGCAGAGGGAAGGGCACAGGGGGAGGAGGAGGAACTAGGAAGGCCCTGCAGAGCTTCTAATGCTGGGACCTCTTCTGAGTTTGTGAAGGGAGAGCCCAGAACGCCCCTGGGGAGGGTCCAACCAGGCTGGGGGGCTGGCCAGGTGTGAACAGGATAGGACTCCTGTGGCCACTTCCCTGAACCTCATCTCCCTTCCAGTTTCCTCACCTGCCACATCTGCCTGAGTCAGAGCTGCCACTGCCTCACATCCTCCTGCCACATAGTCAGGCATCCTAGGGGTTTTTGTGGCAGTGGGAGGGAATTAGATTGTCTATTAAAAATGATTTTGGTTTTGAGACATGCTTCTACCATGAATTTGAAAAGAATCATGATATTATAAGCAAAGTGCCATCTGCTCAGAGCCTTTCTAAAAGTAGGTTGTGAATCTAAATGACACGTATGACATACAAACATTTAAACCATTCTATTTAGAACTGTCACTTTATATGCATGAGTAACTTTAATCTTTTCTTATTCAAATGTCATTAATCTGGAAAATAGTGGAGGCGAATAGGTAGGGTGAGTGGGGTCACAGATGAGGGGTGGTTTTCACGTCACCAAGTGTCTAAATGCCCTGGCACCCATACCTAAGGCTCCCTGTCACAGCCCCCAACTGCCAGCAGCTGCCTACCACCATCCAGAGTCCAGAGAATGATATGAGTATTTAAATAATTGAATGCAGGTTATATTTAGTATTGCAATTTCATTTCATGGAGTACATATATGACATTGCTGTCTCTTAAGATCGATCAAAGTAAAGGAGGTAGGTGTTTCCCTAGCACCAAATTTTAAATTAGAATTTAGTAACTTCATTTTATTATTTATTTCTTATAATTACTATTATTTTATTATTTTCTAGCAGCTTTATTATTATGCAAGCCTGGAGTCCAATCTATTTGGGTCACTGATATTAGCCCCGCGATAGGAAGGATGTCAAGTCCCACAGACAGTGGCCACAAGAACATGCAAACAGTGATCACAGGTTCACAGCTAACTCAGCATTTCAGGGACTTCTTTTCTTACACAGGTGTGGGAGGAGCTTTGTCTGCAGCCCACACAGGAGGAGTCAGTGTGACACCAACATGAGCTCAGTGAGGAGAGATGGGGAGTCAAGCTGGGGTTTAGGCATGTTGAACGCAGATGAGAAACAGGCAATAGGATATAATAATTTTTTTTCATTTTATACCTTGACCATGATTCATTAGCTGAAACTTTCAAATGCCAAAGTTCAATATACCTATTGTTTCGAATTATCATTATGTGTGAGCTTGAGAAATAATAAGCATGTATTCATGTTAACATTATATTAATAATGTATTCTTTTTAGTTTTCAAATGTATTTTTCAATTACAGTTGACATACAATATCTCATTAGTTTCAGGTATATAACATAGTGTTAGACATTTATATACTTTACAAAGTGATTACCCCCAACAAGTCTAGTACCCATCTGACACCAGACGTAGTTAATACAATCCTACATAATAAAAGGCTAATATGCAAATTGACTGAACAGTGGAAAGACCAGTCACTATGAGCTCACTGATCACCAGGGGGCAGACACTCAATGCAGGAGCTGCCCCTGGGGGTCAGTGTGCTCCCACAGGGGGAGCACCTCCAGCCAGAAGCCCTGAGCTGGGCTCACAGCTGGTAAGTGCAGCAATAGTGCTCCCACCTCCGTGGCAACACTAAGGGGAGCGGGCCGAAGCCAGCAGTCAGACATCCTCTGAGAGCTCCCAGACTGCAAAAGGGTGCATGCCAGGCTGAGGGACACCCCCCCCCCAGTGCATGAATTTTGTGCACCAGGCCTCTAGTACTCTCATAATGAGAACATTCTTAATCATCATAATTAGTAGTATAACACTGTCACTGTACCCACTACAGAGAATGGTCTAAGAACCTTTGACTTTCCCAAAGTAGTCTGTGCATATAAAGACGAGCTATAGTACCAAGCACATGTGGCTGATCCTGTATTAGAGTCTCCCCCATCCCCCACCCCCGCCCCATTCCTGGTCCTGTTCTCCTGTTCACTCAGTGTGGAAGGATGCTCAGCTATTCCAGGAAGATGGATGGAGGCCATCATCACCCTGCAGCTTTTGTTTCTTATCACCTCAGCGCCATTAGACCTTTTTCTAGTTTCACGCAAATTAACTGCTCATCAATTCCATGATTGCCAAAGCTCGCAGCAGCTGTACCTCTCAGACTAGGATGACTTTAAACCTATTTGGTTCTGACTTCCCAGCACATGAGCCTCCCTTTGTTCAACTCAATTGATTCATTCCATCCAGTTTATAACCAAGCCATTTATTTCACTTAACTATCTGCCGAGCCCACAGGAAAGCCCGGGTGCTGGGCCTCCCACACTTGTGGATC
>PVJC01002945.1:0-74522 GCA_004026665.1 Murina feae
CCCTCGGCTCGGGCCGCACCGCACCGGGACACCCCGCACTCACTGCCGGCATAAGCGCCACGCCTCCCGGCCGCGAAGTCTGCAGCCCAGCGGCCCCCAGGTCTCCCACCCGGGCTCCCCCACCCTGGGCCCCCACACACTCCCCCGCCGCCAGCCCAAGGCCCGAACCCGCAACAACGGCAACACGGACTCCCCAAGTCTCTGACCTCCGACGCGCCGGCCCCGGAACCACGTGACCCGATCGCCGCACCCAGGCTCGCAGCACCCCCTGCCCCGGGCCAGCTCAGCGCCTCCAGCTCGCGGGCCTCGGTGCGTCCCGGGCGCGTCCGCGGGATCGGGACCGGCTGCAGCAGGGAGGGTGTTCGCGCGCACTCGCCTCTCACGCGGCGCGGAAGGACAAAGAAAAGGGGCGCTACCTGCAAGCGTCGGTAGCCATGGGAACGCGCGTGCACGTACCCGAGAAGAAGGCACCTTCGGACTACATTTCCCAGAAGACCCGGCGTCCCGGCGTCCTAGGAGCGCTGGTTGCCTGGAGACGCGAAGGGCGACCGTCCCGGGAGCGAGCTCCGGTGACGCGCTTTCGGGAGTGCCTTAAGGGCTAGGATTTTAAAAGATTAGGAATTGAAACCCAAAAGTAGGTTTCTTAAAAAGGGCAATTGGCTTAAGCATTCCATTGAGGGAAACGGAATTTTTTTTAAAAGGTAGATTTATCGAAAGCAGATAGGAGTTAACCAGTGGGAAAAGGTAAAGCTTATGCGTAATTCCAATGCTGTGGGAGAAAGTTGTAAATATATTAGTAACTATTCCCATAAATAGTGGAAAGGGTAGGAGGAAAAAGGGATAAATAACCAGACACCACAAATTGAACGAGAATCCTCTCAGTGCTAATAAATTTGAAAAACTTTAATGGCACAAATAGATATATCAAATTTGACCCAGTACATAAGAAAAAATAATCATGGTTGAAAACGAAGACAATTTCAGAGATTCTCTGTCGAAAAGCATCAGTCGAGGAACCCTGGCGAGTAGCTCAGTTGGTTAGAGCGTGGTCCTTATTCGCCAAGGTTTCTCTTTCCCTTTCCCTCTCTCTAAAAATCAATACATTTTAAAAGTAAATAAAAATACAGAGAAAAGAAGGAAAAGCATCAGTCATTGAGTTTCTCGTGAATTCTTTCAGACACCCAGCAGAGAATTATTATATTTAAATAGTTCCTGAGGAATTAGGAGGAACCTTTTATATTTATTATATACACAGGACACCAAAATTAAGAAATGTGATGATTTAAAAATGAAGTGTAGACAAAACTTAATTACTACTATCCATGCAAAAATACTGAGAAATTATTAACAGAAGAAGCAGGCAATGCCTTACAAAAATATACTATACCTAAGTGGGTTCTATTCTAAAAATACAAAGATGATCTGGCTATTCATTAATACTATGTTTCCAGTAAGTCAACGGAAAAATATAATCACCTGAATTAGATTAAAAGAAAATTTTTAATTTAAATGTGCATTCCAGCCTGGCTGGTATTGCTCACCAGATGAGCATCTGTGCACATCTTTCCATTTTTTTTCAGTTCCTTTATGAACTTTAATAGCATTTTAATAGCTTTTTAACATTTTATTAATAAATTCTGAGTTTATGTAAGTTTTTAAAAGATTTATTCCTGGATCTGATTTTAAATTCAATGTTATATAAGATGTATTATTCCTAAGTGGTTTATCATGCCTGTTGATATTATGGTCAGTTTTTTTCCCCTTCCCTTGTATATTTTCTTATTGGCTACTGTGCTATGAACTGAATGTGTACCTCCAAAATTCATATATTGAAATCCTAACTACCAGTGTGACTCTACTGAAGATAAGGGCTAAGATAAGAAAATAAGGGCTAAATGTGATCATAAGTTGGGGGCCCTGATCCCATAAGATTGTTGTCCTTATAAGAAGAGAAACCTGGGAGCTCTCTCTCTCTCTAGACACACACCCAAGGAAAGGCCACGTGAAGACAGGAAAAGGTGGCCATCTGCAGGCCGGGAAGAGAGCTCTCACCAGAAACTGACTCTGCCGACATCTTGATCTTGGACTTCTAGCCTCCAAAGCAGTGAGAAAATAAATTAATTTCTGTGTTTAAGGTAAGCAATGTGTGGTATTTTGTTACAGCCAGAAAAGACTTAAGACAGATGGCATATAGGAAAATATTGGTTTGTACCTAGCAACATTGCTAAAATCACTTCTCAGATCTTGCCTCTAATGACAATAATTCTTGCCCTAGCTGCTTTGACTGTGTGGATAGAGCATTGGCCTGCAGACTGAAGGGTACCAGGTTCAAGTCTGTTCAAGAGTACATGCCTGGGTTTCGGACTCGATCCCCACTAGGGGACATGCAGGAGGCAGCCAATCAATGATTTTCTCTCTTCATTGATGTTTCTGTCTTGCTCTCCCTTTCTCTCTGAAATAAAAATACTCTTTAAAAAATAAAGTAAAGTAACAATTATTTCCCTTTCTTTCCAGTACATATAATTGTTAATCTTCATTTTTTGGTCCTCTTGCATTGAATAGGATGCCAGTTCAATGCTTAACAGTATGAGAAATAGAATCAGTAGGTCCTAATTATGTTTCTAAAGTTTTACTTTAATTATGTTTGATATGGGATTGGCTGTTGTTTTTTATTATCTTAAAATGAAGTTACCTTTCATTCTGAGTTTGTTAAGAATTTATCAAGAAGAATTACTGAAATGTATTGAATATTTTCTTTACGCTATCTGGGTACTAATGTTTTTATATTAACCTATTTCTACATTAACTGGTTAATATGATTATTGGCCATAAAAATAAAAGTCAGTTATTTTGCCAGCAAAAATGGGTTAATTCAGGACAAGTACGCTGTAGTAAAAGCCATAGGCAAGTTCAACAAACAAAAGAAAGGAAGTTATTTTATTGAGGAAAAGGAAGAAATTGGGAGGAGCCGTTTTGAACAGAAGTTCTTTGGGGAAAAGCAAGAGTTCAGGAGGAGGGTGGTTTCATTGGCTGAGCTGCAGGGGTGTTCAGTTTCTCGATTTCTTGTAGGAGATGCAATATATATCTTTTCTGTTGGAACGAGTAATTGCTGATTCTTTCCTTTTGATGATTTCTTATATTGGGATCTGTAATTGGCAATTCTTCCTGTAAGTGATATCAAGTAGTGCGGTGTGAGAGCTCCTCCTCTGGCCTCCTGACTCCATTTTATTGAATATTCCCTTTACTAATTTTCACAAGATGAATATATTAATAAACTCTAATATTGAATTATATTGGACATATTGTATATTTATAAGGTTGAACAATATAAATTTGTCCTTTGGGTTTGAGTCAAGTTGAAGAAAGTAACATAAATACAGTACTATGTATTTAATATACAGAACTTACTCAAATTTCATCAATTGTCCTGATAATTTCCCAGAAACATTTGGGGTTGGTATCCAATGTCAAATATGTTTAGCTACATTATACTGGAGCAGACTTTGTCTCATGACCTCAACATTTTTTTTTAAAGTGTATCCCATTTTCATGCTGAATAGATCTCAACTTGTGTTTGTTAGATATTTCCTCACAGTTTAGATTCCAATCATGCAGTTTTGACAGAAATACTGCAGAAGTGATGTTGTACTCTCAGAGATCATATCAAGAATTTCATAATATTATGTTTGTACCAGTAATGATAATATTAATTCTGATAGCTTAAGGTGATAAATGCCATATTTATCTTTTGTAAAGTTATTATTTTTCCAATTGTAATTAATAAATATTCTGTGGGCAGATTAATAAAATATGCTCTCATAAAACTTTCACCCACCTAGTTTCAGCATTCATGGTTCTTGCCTTTCCTTTGGTATTTATAAAGTGAAATTCCACTGTAAGGAAGAGCTTTCCCATCTTCCCTACTTGTTTGTACATTTACTAGAGGCCTGGTGCACAAAAATTTGTGCACTTGTGGGGGGGGAGTTCCTCAGCCCGGCCTGCGCCCTCTCATAGTCTGGGACCCCTCGGGGGATGTCCACCAGCTGGGGTGCCTGGCCAGCCTGGGTGAGGGGCTGATGGCTGTTTTCAGGCTGCCCACAGCCCCTTCAGGGTTCAGTTCCCTACTTGGGTGCCTGGCTGGAAGCAGGTATCTGGGATTTATTTAACTTCTATAATTGAAACTTTGTAGCCTTGAGTAGAGCTCAGGGCCCACAAGACCCTGGCTTCCTCCATTGCCCGGGGCAATTCCAGCTCTGTGGCCACCATCATCTTAGGTGAGTTAATTTGCATATTTGCTCCTGATTGGTTGGTGGGCATGGTTTGTGAATGTGACGGAGTGGGGTTAATTTGCATATTACTATTTTATTAGATTAGATATGAATATGGATATATGGATTTTTAGTCTTTGGGTTATAACCTGTTATAATTTATTTGGATGCTCTAACTATCCCAGATTTGGCTCATTATCTAGCTGATTGCAGTTTCCTTTTCATAATACCCCAGTATTAAATTTTAAGGCTCTTCTATGACCTAGCCTTTGGTCTATACCAGGGGTCCTCAAACTTTTTAAACAGAGGACCAGTTCACTATCTCTCAGACTGTTGGAGGGCCAGACTATAGTTTAAAAAAAAAACTATGAACAAATTCCTAGCACACTGCACATATCTTATTTTAAGCAGGACAGGCAGCGGTGGCAAAAACACCCGGCATGTGGACCATAATTTGAGGATGCCTAGTCTATGCTGTGTAAAACTCCCCGTGCGCTTGAGAATGTCCATTCTGCTGTAGCTGGGTAGAATGCTCATGTATGTCTGTTAGGTCTAGTGACCTCAACATCTTTTGTTGATTTATAGTGTTCAAGTTGTCTATTCCCTTTGATTGTTATGGGTTGAGTTGTATCCCCCAAAAGACATGGTAGAGCACTAACCCCTACACCTCAGAATGTGACCCTATTTATACATAGGATCTTCTCAGAGATTATCATGTTAAAATTAGGTTATTAGGAGAGCCCTAAATCAATATGACTGGTAATCTTATAAAAAGGAGGAATTTGGATTAAAAATATATAAACATAGAGAAACAATTATGTAAAGAGACAAAGGGAGAAGATGGATATCGACAAGCCAAAGAGAGATCTGGAACCAACTGTTCCCTCACAAGCCTCAGATAAAATCAAACCTACTGGCACCTTGATTTCAGCCTTCCAGCCTCCAGGAGACAGAAGCCCTAGCAAATGAACAAAGATTTTGGTACTAGAAATAGGGTGCTGCTATAGCAAATGCCTAAAAATGTGGAAATGGCTTGGAATTGGCAGCAGATGGTAGACTTTTGAGGCATTTCATAGAGAAAGCACAGATTGCCTTGAGACACCTTGGTAGAAAAACAAATGTTAAAGGTATTTTTGGTAAGGTTTTGGGATAAAAATGAGTCACATGTCATTGGAGATTGGAGAAAAAGGAGATCTTTGTACTGAAGTGAGAGAACTTGGCTAAATTGTATTCTATTTTGTGAAAAGTAGAACTTACAGTGAACTGGGATATTTAGCTGAAGAGATTTCCAAATGCTCTTTGGCTAAATGCTCTGTCCTCTGAGCCCACTTAGGTGGTGGCCCTGCTCTCTCCTCCCTGCATGGTAGACGAGCTGTCTGGAATTTAAATAGCTGTCACCTTCTAGAACTGAGGTGGTGGTACTGCTTTGAGGTCACTCCCCTTCCCCCTTTTCAAGGTTAACTCATGGTTACAGCTAGATAGCTCTGTCAGCTTGTTTCCTGCCTGTAGAATTTCAGAAGTCCCACAAGATTCCTTCATTTCAAGCTGCCTCTGTCCCTTTCTGTCCAAGTTGGTAGTATTTCTGCTGAGATAACTAATTGTATTTACAAGTCATGCATCTTACATCTTTAACAAACAGTAATGTTGTCCAGCCACATCCTGGGTGTTCTCTCCACAGTATGCTTTCTCATTTTTAGCAATATGGATAAATGGAATCTTCCAAATGTTGACAATTCCTTTCTGCTTACCAATCCATTCTCCAATTTATCTCTGTACTCTATTAGCAGCAAACTGCAGCTAGCCAATGGGCTGAAGTTTGTCAACATGTAGTCTATGTCCCTGAATGAAGAGCATACAGTGCAAATTATCAGAGCTTGCTAGGCTGTTCTGATTCCTCAGATATCTCTACTTGAATTATCAGACATTTGCTGGATCAATGCATGTTTACATAGGGGTTAATGAGCATTTGAAATGGATGACTTTTTTAAATTCAGCAAGCCACACACACATACACACACACACCAAAAAAAAATTTGTGCACTCCGGGGGGTCCCTCAGGCTGGCCTGTGTCCTCTTGCAGTCTGGGAACCCTCCGGGGATGTCCACTTGCCAGTGGGGAGCAGGCCTAAGCTGCAGTCTTAGTGCTGCTGAAGAGGCAGGAGAGGCTCCCACCACCACCACCACTGTACTGGCAGCAGTCAGCCTGGCTTGTGGCTGAGCAGAGGTCCCCCTGTGGGAGTGCACCGACCACCAGGGGGCAACTCCTGCATTGAGCATCTGCCCCCTGGTGGTCAGTGTGTGTCACAGTGACCAGTCATTCCAAGTCGTTCTGCTGTTAGGGTCAATTTGCATATTACCCTTTTATTACATAAGATTTGCCTGCCACTATCTGAACCCTACAGCTATGAGTAAGCATGTATTTCATTAATGTCACAAGAGTTGCTTTGAGGTGAGATTTCAGGGCTTTGGGTCTGTCACTGTTGAATTTAAGAGCTGATAAGACCAGAAGTATCCATGTCATCTCCTGTCCCATATTTCCTCATAAAATTAAAGTTCTTCTATGGAAATAGCTCCTCAGAGTTCCCAGAATCTTATCAAGGGCCACAGACTTTTTGGAGTACACAAACAATCGCACCATTTCATATTATGGGATAAAAAGTTTCCATCTTGTATTGTAAACAAGAATATGAAAGATTGTATCATTTTAGGAAAAAATCTAAACCACATACCCCACTTTTCTCTAACATTTTGTTATCTATACACTACTCTGGAGCAACAATTTATCAATTAAAGCCCTACAGTTATAAGAAAAATAAACTCATTCTCCTTAACTTTAACTAAAAAAATATATTTTTTTTATTAAAAAGATACAAGGAAGCACCCTTAAAGCCAGAAAACCAGGTTCAAAAAGGGACAGTATTCAGAGTTAGTATAGGATATCAATTCAGCAGGAATCAATTATCTGAATAGAATTCTGGGAGAACATAGGAGTTCCCACATTTCCTTTATGGTTCATGTGAGATTGAATTAAATAAAAAATCCTGGAAAAGAGGCTACTACTACCCAACAATGGGCATACTGCCTCCTTGTGGCTAGTGGAAAAAACACCACAAGGACGCACGTGCGCGCACGCACACACACAGAGGTACTTCTGTAGAGAAACTACAGTGCTCTTAATAATCAAGAGCACTTGAATGATATAAGCATTCAAGGGAAATGGACACTGAGCTGCTAAAATAACACTTAGTGTTCATAACAGTGAGTTCTCTTCAGCAGCCCTGCGATGACTGCCAGACCCACTTATGTAGACTCCTGAATAAGTGAGCTCATTTGGAGTGAGAACCGTACCTTTTCATTTATTAAAAACCACATTATATTAGCTATATTGCTAAGAAATAGAGACAATACTGATAGTTATCATTTAACATGAAGATTACTGGGGGATGTTATTCCACAAACTATGAAGTGTATAACAAGTTACATTGAAAAATAAAAGAACAAAATTTTTAAAAATGCTGTTGAGGCCCTGGCCACATGGCTGTTGGTTGGGAGTTGTCTTGTGCACGGAAAGGTTGCTGGCACATGCCCGTGCTGTGGGCTCAATCCCTGCTAAGGAACATGCAGGAGGCAGCTGATCGATGACTTTGTCTCTCCCTTCATATTTCTAAAAGTCAATAAAAACAGTTTTAAAAATGCTATTCAGTGCTGTTCATGGAAGTCGCCCTAAATAAATAAGGGACAGAATATGTCCCTTATGTTGACATTTTATTTACATATTAAAATAAAAACCTTTATACTCCACCATGTAAAAGTCTACCTTTTATAATCATTTTCTTCACTCTAAAACATAGCTTCAAATTTGGAATGTGACTCTCCATTTAACACATTTTCTATGAGAAAATGCTTTCCTAATTTAATAAATTTATAAAGTGTTCTCAATCTGAATTCTCAAAATTACATCTTCATAATGATGTTAGCACATTTGATATAGTTCCTGCTGTTTTTTCAGTTATTCTCATCTATCCAGTTTGCATATGACTTATTTCTAAAATCTTTTGCCCCCTGGTGGTCATATTTTCCAAGTATGATTGGTTTCTCTCCTATATGAGTTATTTGATATGATTGAACTTTTAGGACTGCCTGCTTCTATATTCTGTCTATATAATCATCTGAAGTCTCCTAAGGACCAAGTTTTATTAGAATGTTCCTAACATCTGCTTCATTCCAATTTCACTGGTGAGTTTTTCTATGTATACGGAGCCCTGAATTCCAACAGAAGGACTTCCCGCATTCAGAGCATTTCCATGGTTTCTCTCCTGTATGAACTCTTTGATGTTCACTGAGAGATGACTTCTGTGTGAAGGCTTTCCCACACTCACTGCATTTGAAGGGTTTCTCTCCTGAGTGAGTTTTCTGGTGTATCTGCAGGGATGCCTTCCTAGGATAGGCTTTCTCACATTCACTGCATTCATAGGGTTTCTCTGTTGAGTGAGTTCTTTGATGTATAATTAGCTGTGACTTC
Source organism: Murina feae (assembly GCA_004026665.1). Lineage (NCBI taxonomy): Eukaryota > Metazoa > Chordata > Mammalia > Chiroptera > Vespertilionidae > Murina > Murina feae. The sequence goes on from PVJC01002945.1 coordinate 8,791, forward strand.
CCACAAAAAGCTCTCTCACAGAAACTGCATTCATAGGGCCTCTCTCCTGTGTGTGTTCTCCTGTGTATAACGAGGTATGATTTGCTGCTGAAAGCCTTCCCACATTCACTGCATCCATAGGGTTTCTCTCCTGCATGCGCTCTCAGATGTGCAGTGAGTTGTTCCTTCCTCCCGAAGGCCTTCCCACACTCACTGCATTGATAAGGATTATTTCCTGTGTGAATTCCCTGATGGACAGTGAGCTGTGTCTTCGTATTGAAGGCTTTCCCACAATCACTGCATGGATAGGGTTTCTCTCCTGTGTGCGTTCTGATGTGAACGAGGAGGTATGACTTGCTCCTAAAGGCTTTCCCACATTCGCTGCATTTATGGGGTTTCACTCCTGTGTGAGTTCTCTGATGCACAACAAATGGTGACTTCAAACTAAAGGCTTTCCCGCATTCACGGCATTCATAGGGTTTCACTCCTGTGTGACTTCTCTGGTGTAAGATAAGCTGTGACTTCCAGCTATAGGCTTTCCCACATTCACTGCAGCCATAAGGTTTCCCTCCGGTGTGAATTTCCTGATGGACAATGAGCTGTGACCTGAAAGAGAAGACTTTGCCACATTCACTACACGAGTAGGGTTTTTCTCCTGTATGAACTCTCTGGTGAGCGTTAAGGTTTGACTTGGCACTGAAAGCTCTTTCACACTTAGTGCATTCATAAGGTCTCTCTCCTGTATGAATTCTGAGATGAACAATGAGCTGTGATTTACAACGAAAAGCTTTCCCACATTCACCGCATACACAGTTTTTGTCTGTACTGTGAGCTCTTTGATGCCTAAGAAGATGTGATTGTTCATATCCATGAAACTTATCAGGATTCTTTCTTAGATAGTTTCTGGTTAAACCTGACTTTTGTGTCAAACTCTTTCCAACTGTGTTATACCTGTGGAGTCTTTGTCTTGAAGAAGCCTGGGCCTTGCTCAGATGAAAATTTCCAAATGTGTTGCAAGCATAGTTTCTCTCCACACTTTCAGGCTCATCTTGATTCTTCTGGCACCATTCTTTCCCAGCTTCTGGAAAGAAACATATTTTCAAATATAACATGAGCGTAATACAGAATGAAAGTTTTACAACTGCCATGTAGTGAGTCTCTTCCTCTGGGTAACAGGCCTCTGACACTGGTTCAAAGAAATGTTGGCCAAGTGCACCGGCGCCAGAGATCTAAGCATGGGGGTGAAGGGAGCCGAATCCAACCAAACCCAGTTCCATTGTGGAAATGGGTAGCACATTAGCAGTGAAAAAGGGGATGACAAAGGGGAGGGAATTGGAACACAGATCCCTGACATCATCAAGCTTCTGAATTAAGCCACTGTGGAGCCATTGCTCTATGGCAGACAACTTGTCATTTGAGACTATAAATCCTTATTGTTTACTTTGGTTATGCAAGAGGTTTAAGATACTTGTTTATCTTCTCAGACTAGTGATAGGATGCTTATGAAAATAAATCTAGCAGCAACAGCTAAGAGGAATATTGGAGTTCTCAAATACAGCTAAGATGCTGAGTTATCCAAGTATGAGATAACGCAGAACTAGGCAGCCGAGGAGGCTCAGTGGTTGAGCATTGACATAAGAACCAGTTGGTCACAGTTGGGTTCCCAGTCCGGATACATGCCCGGGTTGCAAGCTCGATCCCCGATCAGGCAGCCATCAGCTGATCAATGATTCTTTCTTAGCTTTAATGTTTCTATCTCTCTCTCCCTCTCCATTCCTCTAGTCGGAGTGACAACTGAGGAGACAGGAATTGTAAAGGTGTCCTAAAGGGTTAAATGCCAACAGAAACAAAAGCAGTACCTAGATTAGCGAAGGAGACTAGGGTGACCAAGGTGAGCCCCAGAGCGAGGATACAAGACTAGAAGTGCAAGAACAATAATCATAACAACAGGAAAACTGGGGGAGAACAGTGATTTCAGAAAAAATTACTCCCCACTTCTGACAATGAGAATGAAGAGTGGAAAAGTACAGGGGGGCTCTCTTGCAAGCATGTCAGACCTGGGACTAGACTACAGAAGAAAAAGATGAAAAGATCAATTTTGATGTTCTAACACTGAGAGAGAAAAAGCTTAAAATTTTAGAATGGAAGAGCCTCTCAATAGTTATAGGAATAAACAGCTAAATTTGGGAAATAAACCCCTTTGGATACCTCAAAAGGAAAAAGGGGTCAAGGAATTATTATTAAGGAGATAAAATCACTTAAAAATACAGCGGAGACCAGGTCAGGCTTCAGAATTCTAAGAAAAGCCTGCTAGGTCCAAGTGGCTCAGTTGGTTGAGTGTTGTCATGTGCACGGAAAGCTTGCTAGTTCAATTCCCTGTTAGGGCATGTATGGAAGGCAATTGATCAATGTTTTTGTTTCACATTGATGTTTTTCTCTCTTTCTTTCTCTCCCTTAACCTAAGTATGTAATCAAGTGAGAATTTAAAAAGAAAAGGAGAAAAGTACCCAAGAAAGAAACAGTTATGATTTCAAAGTGATCAGTGAGAAAAGAGAAGGCAATAAAATTTTCGAAGACAGTCAAGGCAAGAGAAGGAAGTAAGAGACTGTGGGAAAAGTCTAAGGGATTCAGCTGTGACCGAAAAAGAGAAAAGAGAGGTTAGGGAAGTGGAGGCATGAGTGACACCAAGTGAGAGGCCTGGAAGCCTGAGACAGTCCAAGACCATGGGAAGAGAAAGAAGGTGCCAGAAGGAAGAAAACGAACCCAGAAAACAATATTTGAGCAGAGCGTACAAAAGGAGGGCACGCCTCCCTCGCAGAGTCAGGGATCTGAAGCCCAAACATGGGCAGAATGGCAACCATTTCCTTACCTGAGGAGCTACAGGATCCCCCGACCCCACTGCCCCGTGGTTCAGGGACTTTAGACAGAAGTGTCTACACCCAGTGATGCCTGCATGGCACCTGGGTACTCCCACACCTCCTGTATTCCTGGTTCACACTCACCCACCTGGACAGCTCTGATGAGAAATTTTAGCATTTCCTATCCATGGCTCTTCTTCTTGCTCCAACTTGAAGATTAAATCAGGTTTGGTGCCATGATACCCTGTTAAGGGAAAATCACAAAAGATGTGGGCCAAACTGCTAGGGATTGAGACATCAGGAGCTACAACATGACAATGTTCATTTCTACTTGGGGAAAGTTTACAATTAGGAGATGATAACCAAACAGGGATGAACACATGACCTCTAACATTCATGCCCATAATCATCAGGTGCTTCAGAGGCCCCAGGGTAAATCAACAAAGGAAAAGGGACGGCATATTATGACTCAGAGTCTGAGTTAACAGAAAAGCTGTACTTACCTACAGACACCAGATTGCGATAGTTTTCTAGTATCACATCCCTGTACAGGTGCTTCTGCACAGAATCCAGTAACTGCCATTCTTCCCAGGTGAAGTCCATAGATATATCCTTGAATGACAATAATTCCTGTAATAACACATACACCATTCCATCAGATGCAGTCACCCTAGGTGACGTAGGAGTAGCAGTTTTACACACATTTCATAGTTAATTCATAAATGCTATAATAAATATGGCACTTTACCTTGAAAAAGACATGATGTCCGCGTGTCAGAGGGGCTGCAGCTTATTGTAAAGTGGTGGAAAGAAGTTGTCTAAAATCAGAAAGCTCCCATTGTTCACTAAGATATCAACTATGTTGAAACAAATTCATATCTTTATTTATTTTTTAAATATATCTTACTGATTTTTTTTTTTTACAGAGAGGAAGAAGAAGGGAAAGAGATCGAGCATTAGAAATATCTATGAGAGAGAAACATCAGTCAGCTGCCTCCTGCACACTCCCTACTGGATATGTGCCCAACACCAAGGTACATACCCTTGACTAGAATCAAACCTGGGACCCTTGAGTCCACAGGCCGACGCTCTATCCACCGGTTACAGAAAATTCATTTTTAAATCAAACATGAGTCCTAGTCAATGTTGCTGAGTTGATTGAGCGTCATCCTATGCCAAAAGGTGACCAGTTTGATTCCCAGTCAGGGTTTCTGTGCAGGAGGCAGCCGATCCATGTATGTATATCTATATATACCTCTCTCTCCAATTAAAAAAAATTAAATAAACAAATAAAGGTAACATGATAGCAGAACTGACTGTATTTACAAATTTATTCCCATGAATTTGAAAACTTAGAAGGAATGGAAAATTTTCCAGAAAAATAAAACTAACCAAAATTGGCCCAGAAATAATTAGGAAAGCCAGGCCAACTAGTCAATGATCATACAACAAACTGAAACATTACCAAAGGTATAGCAACTCCAAAAGGTAATGGTCTGAGACTATATTTACAAGTCACGGACAAGGAACAACAAATTCCCATCACATCCAACATGTACAGCCAGGGAATGATGGGTAAGCACATCACACAAATTTGCATAATCCCACAGGGCAATGGCGGGCAAGAACAACACAAACTGTAATCTAATCTCGTTTATTATTAACTTTGGTCAATATTCCTAGAGAAAAATACTAGGAAAGTAAAAGGAATCCTATACACACACGTAGTAAACGGAGGCAAGGAAGTTTATCCAAAAAAATTATAGGACAGTCCATTGTATTAAGTACTCTTTTTCTCAAATTACAGGGAGGAAAAACAAACACATCCTCCAGGCTTTCGTGTCTTTTGCGCTCCCTCCAGTCCTTCATAGCCATCCTTTCCTGTCCCTGCTCTGAGTCCTCTGCCAGAGCTTCCCAGGGCTCTGCTCAGCCATGTCCGGAGCTAATGCGATCACAGGTGCTTTCATCTGTTTCCAGTGGAGAATTCCCACTGAGCTGCAAACCGGACTCCAGGCAGTGCCTATTACACACCTACAAAACCACATGGTGCCTGCATGCGCCCCCTCACTGTGCCCCCAAGGCGTGTGCTGGCCTGGTCTCGTCTGTGGGGAAAGGCAAGTGTGTAGGCATTTCCTGGCGCTGCGTCAGTTCAGCGATGGCTGGAGTCGCCCCTCTTGCTCGCTCCGTCAGTCCAGGCGCCCACTCACCCTCCCTGCCTCCAAACCTGCTTCGTTCTGCTTTGCACCCCAAACTGCTCTCCCTCCCCACTAACCTGCCTCTATGCCCAATGTTCACGGGATGACCCTCCCCGCCCCCGCCAGCCCACAGCTCCTCTCCAACTGGAAGCATAACTGATCTTTGCCCGCCGGCCCAGCCCAGGGACGCTCCTTTCCCTCGGGGTTCGGGGTCCGCAACCGGCAATAAAGTGTAACTGCTGAGGGGCAGGTCCCGGACACAAAATGGCAGCAGACCATGTTCCGGAGACCCAGAGCCGGGCGGAGCCGGGCGGGGCCGGGCCGGGCCGGGGCGGGGCGGGACGGGGCCGTGCAGGGATGGCCGTGTCCGCGCCCGCGCCCGCGCCGTCGGCTCTGAAAAGGAGAAAGTCCCCACTTACCCAGCACGCAGCTGCCCGGATCTTGGTGGCCATCCCGTGCGGCTCCGTGCAGGCCGCAGGGGGCGGGGGAGGCACCGAACCGTGAGGGTCTCGCTGCTGCTTCCACCCGCGCCCCCCGCCAGGAGGGACCTCGCGCCCCCGCAGAGCGAAGTTCCGGGGCCGAGTCCCTCGCGGGGAGGCGACCTCCGAGCCTGGATAGAGGAACCGGAGAGATGAGTTCGTACCGTTCCGCAGCCCTCATGCGGGAGGACGAGGCCGGCTGGATCCGTCCACGACGGGACCGACCGTGGAGGACTCCGCCGGACAAGGTCCTGGTCAGCAGTGGCCGGATCCGCGGCCACAGACACTCAGAACGCCCCCCGCCCGCTGGTCTACACTGACAACAAGCCTGAAACGGCACCGTGGGCGCGTACCGACTCCGGCCGCGGGGCGGCGCACGCGGAAGTACGTCAGACTTCCCAGAGCCGGGCGGCACGGCCGGGATGAAAACTACATCTCCCAGAAATCTCTGCGGAGCGTCCAGCCAACGGGACCGGCTTCCAGAAGGCTGGAGGGAACAGAGGTTTGGAAGCTAACGCGAAAGGCAGACAGCGGGCCGGCCTCCGCGGGAGTCCGGGCCGGTCGGTCCAGGGCAGCCCTGCGCCCCAGCTTCCGCCCCGCCCACGCAGCCCCGGCGGAAGGCTGGCGTGCTCAGTCTGGATGTCAAAGCAAGACAGGGTTAGACCACAAGGCATAGCAGAGGGGGCACTGTGAGGCTGCAAGCTGCAGATCCCAGGGTTATAAGACAGTTTCGATGATCAGAGCACCAAGTAGAAGTTACCAGCTTCATAAAGGGGAAAGTACAGTAGGCGAAGAGAGAAATCAGTAGAAGTACACCCATGATAGGAGATGTTAACATACTCCTCTCCGTCCGACCACAGATCAAGCGACCCACTCTGGTAACAATGCAATGAAACTAGAATAGCATAATTTTAACAGGCCTTTCTTTCCGAAAATATTTTTTAAAAATCTTCCTAGTCAACAACAGTGAATGGAAATACAGACAAAATGCAAACACCACTATGTAAGAATTTATGGGAAAAACTTAAAGCAGTGTTGACAAGAAATTTCATAATGTTGCCCTAGCCGGTTTGGCTTAGTGGATAAAGCGTTGCAGACTGAAAGGTCTCGGGTTCGATTCTGGTCAAGGGCACATGCTTGGGTTGTGGGCTCAATCCCCAGTGGGGGTTGTGCAGGAGGCAGCCTATCAATGACTCTCATCATTGATGTTTCTATCTCTCTCTCCCTCTCCATTCCTCTCTGAAATAAATAAAAGTATTTTAAAAAGAAATTACATAATGTTGGGTAATTATAACAGTAGAAAAACCCAAATTAAATGTAATTTTCAAAAAGTCATTAAAGAACACAGAGTAAGCCAAAGCAAAGGAAATTTAAAAATAAAAGCAACTAGGCAAAATTAGTAAGAACAGAAAAGATTCAAATAGTACTATGGATCCATTCAAAGCAATTGACAGAGAACACTACTAAAAAGACTTAAAAATGCATAATTTTTATGTGTACATGAAACATTCTCCAGGATAAGTTCTATGGTGGACCACAGTAAATTTAAAAGGATTGAAATCATACATTTTCTTAAAACACCGACATAAGAAACCAACCCCAGAAACAATGTAGTAAGTCTCTAGATTTTTGGAAACTAAAAAACACATTTTTAAGTAAGCCCCTAAACTCAAAGAAGAAATCAGAAGGGGAATTAGAAAATACTTTGAATTGAAGTGAAAATGCATATATAAGAGACCACTCGCTGTTGGTCTTTCTCTGCCTGACTCATTTCACTTAGCATAATGTCTCATTCTCCCTTTTTTGGATAAAAATTTATAGTATTTTAAATTTTATTTTTAAAAGTTGAATTTATCAAAGTAAGCTTTTCCTGTTTTAATTCCTAAATCCCCGCTTTTATATTCATTGTTTTCTCTTTCCATAATTGCATTAAATTTCTCCCTAAATTCCTCATTTTATTTATTTTCATTCCTTTTATTAGTACTGTTGGATTAACTAAATTCTCTTCTGGGGACACATCTGTGTTGGCTCACATACTTGTAAAAAAATAAATATTTTAAAATATATTTTTCTTGATTTCAAAGAGGAAGGGAGAGGGAGAGATAGAAACATTAATGATGAGAAAGAATCATTGATTGGCTGCCTCCTGCACACTCCACACTAGGGATAGAGCCTGGAACCTGGGATTGTGCCTTCACGGGGAATGGAACCGTTACCTCCTGCTTCTTAGGTTGACGCTTAACCACTGAGCCACACTGACTAGGTGATATGGTTATCTTTATTAAGGTGACCAGACGTTCCACTTTTGGCGGGACAGTCCCGATTTTTAACAATTTGTCCCGCGTCGTGCGGCATTTTTAAAAAGTCCCAATTATTGGAAAGAGACATATGTACTACTCTTTGTAATATTTTAAGTAATAATAATAATAATAAAAGAACACCCCCCTCCCCGCCCCGTCAATGGTGGCCCGCTTTACCAATGTTAAAATCTGGTCACCTTACAACTTGATTCTTTTTTTCTTTTAGAGAGAGAGGAAGGGATAGAGAAGGAAACATCCATCGGTTGCCTCCCGTTACCTCCCCTACGCACTCCGACCACAGGCCGAACCCACAACTTGAACCGGGAACTCAACCAACTGAGCCAAACTGACTAGGGCGGCTAATACACGTTTTAAGCCTCAGCACCGGCTCTGCCCATCTCTGAGCCACGCACCCTGGCAGCAATCAAGGGACTTCAAACCCGGAACCTGTCAATCCTGCAAACAGGTCGCAGAGCCCCTCTGGGAAGTGTAGTTCTGAAGCGAGCGGAATTCTGGGAAATGTAGTTCTGCGCAGACACTTTCGCCTTCGGGAGGTGTCAGTGGGGTGCTGCAGCCTCCAGGGGCGAAGCTTTGTGGCGCGGAGTCAGGACTGGGAGGTTGCGGCCTGGGGCCGCCCCCGTGACCGCCCAGTCCCTCAGCGACCCTGGCGCGGGCACGAACGGCCCTGGAGCCGGTGCTGGGCAGGCCGGGAGAACGGCCCTGCATCGCGGCGGTTCCGGTCCAGGTGGGTGGGGACCGCGGGGCTGCGGGATGAGAGGGAGTGGGGTGCGGCGCGTTAGGGGCCGGGTCTGTAGAAGTGGGTGCGGGGCGGCGAGAGTGTGCAGCCGGACGGAGACTTGGGGCTCGGCGGGGGCCCGCCTGCGGCGGGGGGTGACGAGGGGCTGGGAGGATCCGGGAAGCGGTTAGTCGGGGACGTTTGAGGATGAAATCTGCGGATGTCATCACTGAGCTTGGCAGGGCGCGTGGTTCGAGGCCACCGCCGGGAATGAACGGACCGACGGTGCCTCGGGGTGAATCTCCCGGAGAGGCCCTGGGGGAGTCGGTAGACGGGGTGGCGGCGGGGACTCCGAGGCAGCGGGGTGAGGGAGAGGCCTCCCTGTACCAGCACGTGCAGGGTCCCCTGGGCACCTGGGAAGAGGTGCTTTTCTTCCGCCTGTTGCTGTCGGCGCTCCCAGAACTTTCGTCCGGGAGAGACCCGCCTTCGAGCCCCGCCTTCACACTTGGCTGGAAGGAGCCCCGCTTCCCTGGCAAAGCCTGGCCGTTTGCTAGCACCCGGGAGTCACCTTGTCCCCTCTTTGCGTCAGATGAGCGGACGCTCCGTCCTCCTCTCTCTCTGCCCATTTGCATCCACGGAAACATGGAAGGCACCTTCCCCTTTAATAAGACGGTGCCTCCGCACAGAGCTCTGGCTAGAGCTTCTGCGGGTCTAACTGCCTCTCCTTGCTCCGCTCATTTGCTGGAAAGAGGCCCACTGACTGCCCACTGTTCTCGGTCAGCCTGCGGCAGGTTTGCCAGGAGAGGTGGAATTTGTCCCCCTGAATCCGAGTTTATCAGGCCCTGCGCTTATTGGACATTGCCCTTCAGCTGTGTTTTACACAAAGAAAAAACTAAACTTTCCATATCTTTATGACATTCCCCTTGGACCTCGGTGTGGAAGTCCGCCAGTTAGGCTCCTGCCCTCCCAGAGACTGGGAGAAGGCCGCTCTTCCTGAAGGGTTTCAAGAAGACGGCTTTCCAGGTCCTTAAGAAAGATGATCTTGGGCTGTTAAACGGGGCAAAGCTTCCTTAGCTTTAGGAAAGAATAACGTACATCTCACAGGGGCAGAGGAAGAATTTACAGTGTCAGGTTTTCTAAAGTAAATGCTCCCTGGATAGGGGTTGGGAAGTCTCTCTCCCTTTTCCCATGAGGGAGAATTAGTTTTTCATTTTTAACTTCCATTTGCTCTCACAGGTGTTTAAGCCCATATTCCCCTAGAGCTGTCAGCTGCTCTCAGTACAAGCTCTGGTAATTTGCAGCAGGAGGGGGCTGAGGCCAAGCCTTTGAAGAGAGGGGCAGGACCACTGGACATCTGAGTCCCATCAACTCTCCAAGCAGCTCCTCAGGTCAGGGGTCAGGGGCCCTTAGAGAGAAGCCCTGGGGAGTGAGAGGAGGTAAGAGATGAGTAAACTCCTAAGGGCAGTTGAGCAGCCCTTGCCATTTGCATGGTTTCTTAATTCACCTGGAGTTTGATCTGCCTTGATTATCCCTAGAAACCTGTCTAGGGCTGTTCCTGCTGGTTTCTGAGGGAACAGGTGGGCAGTATCTGCCCCAGTGTGAGCCCAGAAAGAAGCAACATTACAGGTTTCCTTAAGCCTCTTGCTGTCTTCTGTTCCAGCTGTCACACACCGCTGCCTCCCCCCTTGTCTCTCTTTCTGTTGGTTCCTCTGATCTATGCATTCCTTTTGCTCCATGGCTGAATTTGGAGTAGAGAGCCAGCACCCAGGCTACTTCACCATCTTGATCTAAAGCCAGTTTTGTTTACCATCCTGCCCAGAAATGAGTTGCATTTTATACTGTGGCACCTATGGAAGGAATTTGATTTCAGTGCCCCCAGGAAATGTTGCTGCAGAAGGAGTGAGCCAAGACTGTATGTTCAGGCTTTGCTGAGGTCTCTGAAGAGAGTTCTGGGGTGTGTGTGTGTGTGTGTGTGTGTGTGTGTGTGATGGGGAAGGGGTAGGGGGGAGGGTGTCCAGGTGTGTTTGGTTGAACCATGAGAGTGGCTTCCATCTGGCATTTCCAGGTGGGAGCCAGGGCTACCCAGGGCAGTGCCAGGCTCAGCTGAGACCTGCCAATGGCTCACATTCCGTCCTGCTTCTGATTCGAGTGCAGCAAACACTTGTCTGAGATCCCAGTGAGAGAGAACCGGGATTTAGGTTCCCAAATTAATTACACCATTTAAAATAAAGTTCCCACTGTATCTCCAGGCTGTGGCTCCTAGGAACAAGATGACTCAGGTGAGGTAAAGAAGGAGAGGCAGTTTTCAGCCTTTGATCAGAGGCCGTTTCCGAGCGTCAGGACAGAGAGAAGGCCCAAAAAAGCAGAATTCCCCAAAGCAGCAGAAAATGATTATGTCACAGGTGAGTTATGTGTTTATTCTCCAGAAGTTTTTTCCTGTGTGCATAATGGGCTTAGAGGAATCTTTACAAGCAACAGGACAGGTATACATACATTTAGATCCTAAACATAGAAAACAGTGTGAACTCGGGGAGGATGTTGTTAGGCAAAGAGCTGAGATTCAAGAAGGCCTCAATGTCTAGCTTGCTGTTTCCAAAGAAATAACCGAGAAGACTGGCTGTGAATGACATGAGGTTATTAGGACTTATGAACACACCGGTGAAGTGCAACACAGACTGTTTCAGTACAGGGTTGTGCACAATATAGAAAACAAAGCAACAGGGTAATAAGTCTTGCAGGCAGGCTGGACCTGCTTGCGTGCTCGCATGCAAGCTATGTGAGATCAGAATGCCAGCTGTGAAAATCCAGGCTCACATCTGAGAAGTTTTTTTCTGGTCGTTCCTTGACTGAGGAGCTAGCCAGGCTCTCCCAGGGTCCTACAATGCACTTACAAATGCATTTCCCCAGGGGTAGGGGCCCACATACCACACAGATGTCAAAGCAGCGCAGTGGATGTGGAATCATACCAAAGTCTTCAAGTCGCAACACAGATGTACAAGGAATAGGTCCTTCACTGTTAGAGATGAGCTGCACGCTTTCCTCGGCGGCTCCTAGAAGCCGGGCAGACAGGGCAGCAGGACCTCGTCGACAGCTGTTTATGTTGCTGACACGAGCATGTTTATTAAGGAGGGATTCTTAGGGGGCCCCTGGTTGCGAGTGAAGGGTGTGAATCTGGCGGGTACAGAACACGGGCATTTAGAGGACGGCAGCAGTGGGCCTGGAGGACACACTGCCCATCTTTTACGTTTAGGAAAGAACCTGAATCACAGGCAGAAGTGGTCATTAGAAAACCTTCAGGGGCCCCATAATAATCATTCAGTTGGAAACGTTTTTGCTTCTGTTGGCAAAAGCTGGGCACGAGGTGTCTGCCTTCAGCCCTGTTTCCTCAATTTCTTGACTCAAGAAACAGACTGTCATGTCCCTTCATCTTTCAAAGCCACTCCTACCCACTGAGCTAACTTCCCTCTTTCTCTTTCCCTCCCTTCACTCCTTTCTTTTAACAATTCTGTTGTTTAAACTAATATACAGTTACACTGACTTTTATCCTTTCTTCTTCTTTTTTTTTAAATACATTTTTATAGATTTCAGAGAGGAAAGAGAGGGAGAGATAGAAACATCATGAGAGAGAATCATTGATTGGCTGCCTCCTGTACACCAACCCCCTCCCCGGGGATCAAGCCCACAACCCAGGCATGTGCCCCAACTGGGTTTGGAACTGTGACCTCCTAGTTCATAGGTCGACTCTCAACATCTGAGCCACACCAGTCAGACTTCCCTTTCCTGATGTAGTATGTCAGGAGTTCAGCTGCACTGAGGGAGCCCAGCTGCCAGGTATCGGAGTAGCCAGTTGAAGCAACGGCCAAGCCTTAGCCTGTATCACTCATTGGTTAGAGCATCAGCCCTCGGATTAGATACTAGTCAAGGGCATGTACCTTGGTTGCAGGCTTGATCCTCAGCCCTAGTTGGGACATGGGAGGAAGGTAACCAATGTGTCTCACATCGATGTTTCTCTCCCTTGTCTCCCCCCCTCCCTTTCACTCTCTCTAAAAATCAATAAAAGAAATATCCTCAGTGAGGATAAACAAATAAATGAATAAAAATAAAGTAACGGCCAAAATGAAAGTAACTGAGCCTCTAATCATATACTGCGATGGTGCAGCCAGAACCTAACTGAGAAGGTACCTGCCCCCTATCCATTTCCTACAGCACAGACCTGGGGTTGCCCCTCTTCTCCCAGAGCCTGAAACAAGCTCCAGCAGTTTTGTGATCTGGGGTCAGGAGGAGAGTGAGGTGAAAGGGCTGGGAATAAGAAAGTACCGGGTACTGACCTCCTAGTTCACAGGTCAACACTCAAACCATTGAGCAACACCAGCTGGGTGAGGAGGTCATGGTTTGAGTCCTGGGTTTCGGGCTCAATCCCTAGTGGGGGCCATGCAGGAGGCAGGTGCTCTCTCAGATAAGTGATTTGCAAATATTTTCTCTTTGTTTTTGCTGCGTTTTGCCTTTTTTTTTTTACCAGCCTTTCACAGAGAAAAAATAAGTTAATTTTGAAAAATATTCAACTTAGTAATTTTTTCTTAAATTGTGTGTTTGATGTGTAAATAAAAACTCATTGCCAAACCCAAGTCACACAGGTTTTCTCCTGTGTTATCCCTACAAGCTTTATAGTTTTAGGTTTTACCTTTAGGTCTATGATACATTTTGAGTTAATTTTTAAATAGAGCATAAGGTATGTGTTGAGGTTTATTCTTTTGCTTATAGGTATATTGTTGTTCTAGCACCGTTTATTGGAAAGACTACTTTCTCTGTGGAAAGAAGTACCTTTAGTACCTTTCTCAAAAACCTATTGAAAATAATTAGATGTATGTTCCACAGTTTAATTAAAATGATGATCATCTCAGCATTATTAATAATAGCACAAAAAACAAATAAACTGTCCAACAAAAAATGAATGGAGCATATTTGTAGCTGTCCATCTCTAGGCTCTCTGTTGGGTTGCATTCATCCATGCATGTACTCTTCCACAATACTACCTTGTCCCAACTACTGTGGCATCATAGGAAGTCTTAAAATTAGCCCATGTGAGTCCTGTACCATTTTCTTTTTCCAATTCCTTTTTGTTGCACTAATTCCTTGGACTTTTGTCCCAATGCCCTGTATATCCTTGTTTCATGGCCTCTGTAACACCTTACTACCTGTAACCCCAAAAGACAAGATATCTGAGAATCTGATTTTTTTTTTCTTACTCATCTTTCTATTTCTAGCATCTGTTACAGTTCTGGGAACCTTACGTGCTCAATATCTGTGTTCTAGATGGTATCTACAAAGCTAGCCAGCTGTTCCTACTTGGGAGCAGAATCACCCCCGGGAAAGGAGAGTGTTTGAGTGACTGAGACAGGGTACTGTCATTTAGCAGATAGCATCTGGGCTTGGTGAAGGGCTCCCACTGTTTGGGGCAATTACACTCAGCTAAGAATTGTTCTCAAGTACTAGTGGCATCTTCTTTGAGAAACATGGCACTTATTTAAAGACAACCTATTTCAGTTTCTTATTCAGTGGATAGATGAATGAGTTCATAATGATAGATATTTTAATAACATTGTCTCTCAGGGTATAAAGCAAGATTAGGATATTATATTAGTTGACATTTGCTGTGTAACAAATTACCCCCAAACCTTATTGGCTGAAGACATAAGATTTTATTTCACAGCTTCTGTGGGTTAGGAATCTTGCAGCTGCTTACCCGTTGGGTTCCGTAATCGAGATGTTGAGAAGGACTGTGGACCTCTGCAGGTACAAAAGGGGGATGGTCCCCTTTTAAGCTCACTCACGTGGGTGTGAGCAGGCCTCAGCCTCATGGGCTTCTGCATAGGAATGCCTCTCAGCATGGCACCTGGATTGCCCCAGAGCCAGAGAGGGTTTCCCAGATGGAAGTGCATTCTTCTATAAGCCGATCTGGGAGGGGACATTCTGTCACTTCTGCCTTGTTCTGTTGAGCGGCAGTGCATCAGTAAGCCCAGCCTGTATTCAGGAGCGGAGGGTTACCCAGATGCATGAATACCTGGAGTTAGAGGTCAGGGGGGCCCACTGAGGGAACAATATACCTATAAGCAAAAGAATAAGCCTCAACACGTACCTCATGCTGTATTTAAAAATTAACTCAAAATGTATCATAGACCTAAAGGTAAACTTGTATGGAGAAGAAAGCCTGCATTCTATGTGAGAATCACTTCCGTTTTAACAGGGATTATGCTTTTCTAGATATCATTTGAGGATGTGGCTGTGGATTTCACACTGGAGGAGTGGCAGCTACTAAATCCTATCCAAAAGAACTTGTACAGAGATGTGATGTTGGAGAACTATAGCAATCTAGTGTTCTTGGGTAAGAAAATTCTTATGTAATACAGTGCGTGCCCAATAACGGTTAGGCCTCCAAGATTTTACTGATTTGGGGTTTAGGTTCCACATGTCAATGATTCTTTGATTTCTATACCCAACTGAAAGATTTCTATTCACTTGCTTTATTGTGTAGCCTTTGTAGTGAAATATTCTTCACATTTAAGAATCCCTTAGCTCAAGCACATGTGTCCAGGTCCTCTGTGTTTCCAACTAATAGGTCATGAAATTATCAAACCTGATGCAGTTTTGAAGCTGGAGCAAGAAGACCCCTGGAAAATAAATGAAGAAATTCTAAATCACCACATCTCAGGTGAGAGAGAATCCAGTGTACGGCATAGGGTGAAGGTTACATCTCAGGTTTTTGAAGAAAGTTTGCTACTTTTGAAATGTTATGTATAAAACTGTTTAAAGTCATTAGGTCTTTAGAGTTGACTCAGAACTGTTGACATAGTCCTACATGACTTTTAACATGCCCTAGGTCCTGGTCTCCACATCAGGATGTGTCCTCTTTGGGTGGAGTTGACGATGAAATGCACCTATCTTACCCACATTCGTAGCCAGTCATTTTGGCCTTTGCTTCCATGGATAAGGCTCTTCCAGCCTCCTCATTCTCCATTTCCTTGTCTCATACACCAAAGGCAGGTTTCTCTCTTCCTCTTTAGGAATTTTCCTCATTTTAGGTGACACTGATTACATTTGAGTTTCCTTTATTATTTTTTCTTTCTCGCACGGAAGGGTTGTGTGTTCCAATTCCTGGTAAAGGGCATGTACTTGGGTTGCAGGTTTGATCCCTGACCCTAGTCATGGGGTGTGTGGGAGGCAACCATATCAATATTCCTCTCTCCCTTTTCAACTCCACACCCCCTCATTCTCTCCCTTTCACTATCTATAAAAATAAAAGGGAAAATATCCTCAGGTAAGGATTAATTTAAAAAAAATTTTTTTAACAACTCCAGTATTTGATTAGAAGTTGCTTGTCTTTTTTTATCCCATGATCACTGTTCCTTGAGTATATGTTAAACTTATTTAAAAGTTTGTGTTTATATAAACATTTGTAGTTTTTAAAGTCTGTCTTATTTTTGTTAAAAATTTTAATGCCTAATAAGTAGACAATGTATTTGGGAGTTTTTTTTTGTTTGTTTGTTTTGGTTTTGGACTGGGATCCTAGGCTCTATTTCATAAATTTTAATAAATATATTCATTGGGGGATTTACACAGAATGGTTCATTTTTTCATTTTTAGAAGAACTCTGGCTAGATAATAATCTCAAAATGTGTGACTACAATAATCAAGACAAGCTTAAAAATATGGAGAAAGGCCATCCATATGTTTTGGGGAAAATATTTCATTCAAGCATTAACTTTGTTCATTTAGGAATGAGACTCCATAAATGTGGCACAAGTGAAAAAAGTTTGAATCATCCTTTTGATTTTCTTATTCAAAAAAATAACTGTGGAAGAAAGAAACTTGAGCTCAATAAAAGATTGTTATTCTATATAAAAACTGACAGAACCTTTGGTGGAATAAAATACTGTGACTGCAATAAATGTAGAAAGGTCTGCAACCAAGAGTCATGGCTCATTACAAACCATACAACACACAGAGGAGTCTATTTATGCATGGAATGTGGTAAAGTTTTTAACAAGAAGTCACAGCTTATTATACATCAAAGAACTCATACGGGGGAGAAGCCCTATGGATGCAGTGAATGTGGGAAAGCTTTCTCACAAAAGTCACTTCTCACTATTCATCAAAGGACTCATTCAGGAGAAAAACCATATGGATGTGGTGAATGTCCAAAAGCTTTCAGTAGGAAGTCACTGCTCATTTTACATCAAAGAACTCATACAGGAGAGAAGCCCTATGGATGCAGTGAGTGTGGAAAAGCCTTCAGCAGGAAGTCACAGCTTAAAAGACATCAAATAATCCATGCAATAGAGAAACCCTACGTCTGTAGTGATTGCGGGAAATCTTTCTCCCAGAAATTAAAGCTCATTACACATCAGAGAACACATACAGGAGAGAAACCCTATAAATGTAGTGACTGTGGCAAAGCCTTCTTTTGGAAGTCACAGCTCATTACTCATCAAAGGACTCACACCGGAAAGAAACCTTATGCATGCAGTGAGTGTAAAAAAGCCTTCAGCAGGAACTCACTCCTTATCAGGCATCAGAGGATTCACACAGGAGAGAAGCCCTATGAATGCAGTGAATGTGGTGAAGCCTTCATCAGAAAACCACAGCTTATCAGACATCAAATAACTCACACAGGAGAGAAGAACTGTCAGTGTAGCGACTGTGGAGAAGCCTTCTTTAAGAAGTCAGAGTTAATAAGACATCAAAAGATTCATGTAGGAGAGAGACCCTATAGATGTGTTGAATGTGGTAAAACCTTCTTTGGGAAGTCACAGCTTCTTACACATCAGAGAACTCACACTGGAGAGAAACCTTTTGAATGCAATGAATGTGGGAAAGCCTTCACCCAAAAGTCAAGCCTGATATCCCATCAGAGAACTCATACAGGCGAGAAACCCTATGAATGCAGTGAATGTGGGAAAACCTTCAGTGAGAAATCAAGTCTCATTCATCATCAGAGAACCCATACTGGGGAAAAGCCCTTTGAATGTAGTGAATGTAGGAAAGCTTTTGCCTGGAAGCCACAGCTTCTTCGGCATCAAAGAATCCATACAGGAGAGAAACCCTATGCATGCAATGAATGTGGGAAAGCCTTTGTTCAGAAAGTACAACTCATTAAACATCAGAGAAACCATACAGGAGAGAAAACTTATGGATGCAGTGATTGTGCAAAAGCTTTCTTTGAGAAGGCACAGCTAATTATACATCAGAGAATTCATACAGGAGAGAGGCCCTATAAATGTGGTGAGTGTGGAAAGTCTTTCACTAGAAAGTCACATCTAATGAGGCATCAGAGAATTCACACAGGTGATAAATGCTATGGGTGCAATGAATGTGGGACTTCCTTCAAGGGGAAGTCACAGCTCATGATCCATCAGAGGAATCATGTAATATAGAAACCACATGAGAGCAGTGAGTATGGAAAGGCTGCTAGCAGATGTCATGCCTCTTAATGCTTCCAAGGATATACACAGGAGAGAAACTCTGTCATTGCAGTGACTACTGGAAAAAAAATTTTATTGGAAAGGCATGTGTCACTAAAAAGAATTCAGAAAGACATTTTTAAAAAAGTAGACAAGATAAAGCCTTCTCCCAGAAGACATAACTTATTACACATTGATAGCTCATCTATCAATAACAGAAACTTTTGGTCAAAAATGAAAGCTTGTTAAATATTTAGAAGACTTAAACAAGTGAGAGGAAGATTTCATTCAGGGTAGCATATGTAGTAGAGAATGTGTACATAAGGGGAATACTGAGTATTAGAGATTTCATAGGCAGAAGTAGTTCTCATAGTTGGAAGAATTTATAAGCATCATACTATTGAAATAATTCAGTAATGAAGTTGTTTGTTGTATACAAATTATAAGAGACGGTCATTTTTAAATGATAGATATGTTTTAAGTGTGGAGACATCTGCTTTCTGCAGTGGTGGCAGATCAAGGACCAAATTAACTCGCCAGCCTTAAACAGCTAAAAACTGGTGTTAGACATGTGACAAGCAGAAGTTTGTCATCGCTGGCAGAAGGTGGACAAAGTGGTGGCATTTTCCAGGTTGCATTTCAGGAAAGGAAACAAGGGTATTTCTGCCATGTTGAATGGAGTTGCAGGGTTGGCATTTGGGGAGGCCATGGCAACAGCACCTGTAAGGAAAGCTCTGGAGGGGAAGGAGCCTCCCAGGGAAAGGACTGCAGAAATGGACACTCTGTGAGCGGATAAACTGTGCTGGAAAGCAGTAGGCTGAGCAGTTCCTAGGACTCAGTGCAGGGCTGGCAACAGTTCCCACTGGCCAGAGTGGAAACAACTTTTAACACATGAGCTTCAGGTAGAATTCCCGGAAGACTGTTGCCTTAGCAGTGGTGGTAATTAACCTGAGATTAAAAGCTACTTTGGACCCACAATGCCTGGCATGCAAAAAGGCAGGAAACTATGACTTGTAACCAGTAGAAAAATAATCAGTAGAGACATAGAAAAGCCTGTGTTTAGAAGTGGTTAGAATTAGTAGACATGGATGTTGAAATAGCTGTTTTAAATCAGAGGATAACATGAATTTGATGAAACTTGAAGTGGAAGATATATTTGTAAAAGCCGGATGGGGCTTTTCAGGGTAAGAATTTAAAATTTAAAAAATATATGTGGGTGGAATTAAGAACAGATTAGACATAGAAGAAGAAAATAATGAACTTGAATAGTAAGAATAAAAACTATCCAAATGATGTACACAGAGAAAAAAGAGAGAAGAGAATGGGAAGTCCACTACATTGGTATGAAATACATATAATTGGAGTTTCAGAAGGGAAGAGAGAAGAGACAAAAGAAAGTATTTGAATAAGTAATGGCTGAAAAATTTCCACATATGCTGAAAAGTATAACTCCACATATTTAAGAAGCTCAAAGAACACAAAACAGAAGAAACAAAGAAAATCAAGCTAGTGGACATCATATCAACTTGACAAAAACCAGTGAGAACGACAGTAAGCAACTGAAGAAAAAAAGACAAATAATGATAGCACACTTCCAACTAAAGACAGTGGAGAACCATTTGCAAATTACTGAAAGGGGATAAAAATCATGCAACCTAGAGTTTACCCATCAAAAGTATCTTTCAAAAATGAAAGCAAAAGGATTTTTCAGGAAAACAAGAAGAGAACTCATCACTGTACACCTGCCTTCAGGAAACATTAACGTTGTTTTGGGGCAGCAGGAAAATAACGTTAAGTGGAAATTTGGATCTCCACGATGAAAGGAAGAGTTCTAGAAATGGTGAATATATAGGTAAATATAAAAGCGATTTTTCTCATTTTAAAACAGTAATAGTCCTGCTTACAGCAAAGCAATGACAATGCGTTTTGCGTTATGATCTACTTAGAAGTGTATGACCACAATAGTGCGTAAGTATGAACCTGTGAAAACAGTTGAATAGACTGCATCATGTAAGTCAGAAACCGGTTTCCTCAGGGCTCAGGATAGCTTGTGTTTGTAGCAGCTGCACAGAATATGCATGGTGACGTTCAGGTGATGGTTTTTCTGTAGCAATGCTGTGTGATCTATGTATGATAATAAAGTGGTTTCCACCATCAGGATTCTCTCTGCCCCCTTACTTGGCATATAGTGGAGGGAAAGGCCATTTGGGGGGATAAGTGAGTTCCAAACATTTATCCTATTGTGTATAGTGTTTGTATGCAGCAGACTGTGTCAAGCAGCATCTGAGATCTGGGACTACCTGTGCTCTCTCTATGAGAATGGGGTAAATAGCTAAAACAAAGGTCAGGCTGCTGTTCCCGCTGAGGCACAATCTCTGTTAGCTGCTGCTGTTTGCTCCCACTGCTAGCACATCTGGGGGCCAGTGCTACCCTTGCTGAGACCTGTTGCTGACACTTGTATTAGAAAAGAAAACCTCTGTGCCCATATGTTTACTGAGTACAGTTTGATAAATTGATATGAGTGTGATCAATAGGAACAATAAACTCTGGCTTCCATTCCAGCGTGGTTTCCCAAACCTAATCTGAACTTCCACCAGTTCCCAAAACATTATGATCAGCTACACCTAAAACATCAAGTGAAAAGCACATTTCAATTCAGTTGTTGTTGGCTGTGTTAATGAGCCACCTAGTCCTGCACTCACCTGTTTGGGGTCTTGTGTCTGCACAGATGGCAAATGGCTGCTTTTTTGCAAATAAACATGGCGGGGGGGGGGGGGCCTAATCCTCTGAGACTTAACAGAATAGAAAACTCGTAACTTAGCCATTCCAAGAACATAGTGTCCAAAAAAAGTAGAGGGGAGACACAGTGTGTTAAGGTTTACCCACATCTGCCCTGTGCTTCTGAAGATGAGGGTCTGGTAGGACTGTAGATAGTTGAAAGTTGGAAATGCTAACAATATCACCAAACCAAATCCTTGTTACACAGATTGGCAGAGTCTTGCCAAAGATCACATAGTGGCAGTGCCAGGCCTGATTCCACATCATCGTGTGCAGTGCTCTCCACGGACACACTGGTATCCTTGGCTTCCTTTCCTATCTTACTGCCTCCCACCCCACCATCGCAAGTACAGTTAAGCCCCTGCTTTGATTAGTGCCTGAGTGAGGGTGTTCAATTGCACACTTTTGCATTGTTGAGGGTTTCCCATGGAAGGAATGAGAAATCACTGCCATTTGTTATGCAGTGGCACCTCCAGGAGGGGTGCTTGTGCTACGTAAATTCTGTGCTTTGTGCTTTTTTGTGTGTTTAGCTCATCAGTAACTACAAGGTATTTTGATATACCAAGGTCACTCAGCTCCCAGGTGGCAGAGTTGGCTTGGAACCCCTCTACCTCCCTAGAAATGAAGATAGATACTTAGGATGCTAGTATTAATTATTCTGTGTTCATCTCTGTTTAAAACAGCTCAGGTAGCTCAAAATCCTTACATTTACATTATTTCACTAAAGTCAACTATGACTGAGGATTTGAAAAAGTCAGGAGCACAAGAGGTGTACCTCATCTGCATTATGAGCTATCCTGCTACCGTGTCGTTTTTGACCCATTAAGCTTTTTGGGGCTCCCATTTCCCAATAAAAGTGAAGTGGGACTGTAGTGGTCCTACGGTGTCTGATGGATCATGCTGTGAGGCGGGGTGGGCCATGACCCCCAGGCCCTGGTGATGTCATTTGAGAGATGATCATTTGTCCATTTTTCAGGATTGTCCACTGACTACAGAATGTAGCCCCTTATTCTAGCAGCTGTTTTCTGGTTTTCATAAAATATCAGATATAGAACAAGACTTCCTGTCCATTAAACAAACCGATTATGTTTTTATTTTTATTTTTTAATATACTTTATTGATTTTTTACAGAGAGGAAGGGAGAGGGATAATTAGAAACATCAACGGGAGTGACACATTGATCAGCTGCCTCCTGCACACTCTCTACTGGGGATGCACCTGCAACCAAGGTACATGCCCTTGACTGGAATCGAACCTGGGACCCTTGAGTCCGCAGGCCGATGCTCTATCCACTGAGCCAAACTAGTTAGGGCCAGATTATGTTTTTAAACAAATCTGGTTGCATGTGAAGTACTGTCTGAGTCACACCAAGGAAAAGCATGTAGCACAGTTGTTGCACTGCTGTGAGGCCATATTCCTACGCCCCCTGCATCTTCCTTCCTTTGTGGCTGCAGTTTCAATAGTCGTTTCAGCCATTTGCCTCTCACCAGTGGGATTTTATTTTTGCTTACATTTAACAAAAATATGTTCCCTTAGTCCAGCCAGCATGAGACAAAATGAGACTCATGTAAATAGTCATATTCAAGATTACTTTTAATATACATTTTTTGTTGATAGTATTACAGATGCCTCCCCCCCCTTTCTACACTCCTTGATTAATTATTAGTACAAATGTCTTGGTTATGGTAACATAAATGAAAGCCTATATTGTATTTAAAGGTGGTGGTGTGTTAACGTAAGTGGATGTATCTGTGAGCTCATAAATGAAGTTTTCCCCTAAAGCTCTTCTAAAATCATTTGTGATATTTAAGATAATTCACCACGGGGAGTATTTTTTTCTCCTTACAGAAATCACAAACATACAGTATGCAGAATAACATCAGTGCTCAGTTACCCACCAATTATAGGTGTAACAACAGTCTTTAGTTCACCTTATCTGCTCATTTTATTCTTGTGCTAAAGCATTTTAAAGAAAATTGTAACGATGACATTTTCTTCCTAAATACTTTAGTTCTATCCCAGCATCCGGGACACGAATGGGGGTGCGTTACACTTAGGTACTTAGTCACCTAACACAGTTTCACTGTGCGATACAACACAACCAAGGGCTCATTTCCCTACGAAGTAAAGCCTTTTCCCCATTGCACCCTCCTAGGAGTGGGTGATATTGGCCTGAAGTGATAGTACTGGGGTGGACTCGCACCTCACGTCTTCACGTGGCTTTGAGCGTTCCTGTTGGTGCTTCACGGGCATGTCACTCCGCCCTTTTGCCCTGACTTAACATGGCGCGGGCGGCGGCTACAGCCGAAATCCGCGAAGACGCAGACCTCCCGGCCAGCACCAAAGATGGCGTCCAAGCCCGCAGCCTCCCACTTGCGCATGCGCCGCTAGCCCCTCCCCCTCGCGTCCACTCTAGCCGCGGCGCTCGGTGGGCGTTACGGCCAGCCAATCGCAGCCGCGGGCCCCGCCCAGCGGATCAGCTGAGGAATCCGCGATGTCTGTTGACAGCCGCGGCGGCGGCGCGGCCGGTTCCGGGTTCGACGCGGGGCGGGGGCTAAGCCGGGCGGGCGGCTCGCGGGAGGCGGCGCGGCCGAGGCGCTGAGGCGTGGAGGCCACGGGGCGGAGCCACGGGCAGTCGCCCGTCCCGACGTTTCCGGGTCTGAGTCTCGACAGATGTGAATCCGATGGAGCAGCCGGGGGAAGGCGAGCAGCCGCCTTCGCAGCCGCCTGTGCAGCAGCCATGGGGGCGGCTCCTCCGCCTGGGCGCCGAGGAGGGCGAGCCGTACGTTCTCCTGCGGAAACGGGAGTGGACCTTCGGGCGGAAGAGAGGTGCTGGCCTGGGCCGGGCACCGGGGTGGGGACGGGAGCTGGGGTCGGAGGGCGGGGACGGGAGCCGGGGTTAGGGCGCGGAGCCGGGTGGGGTCGGGGGTGGAGCCGGGAGGCCCTGGCCGGGGCGCCGTGCGGACCAGCTTTTCCCGTGAGAGCGGCCATTTATTTACTCACTTCCTGGTCCTCCCGCCGATTGCCTCACCGGGGGACACCTTCGTGGAGCAGGCGCTTTAACCCGGCACCGACGGACACTCCCTCCGACCTCGGCCCTGAGGCACCGGTGGGGGGGCGACTTCACCCGCGGTCAGAGTCCCGGGGGTAACGTGGAAATGGACCCCGCGGTGAGACCAGCGCTGCAGGGCGCCTGCACGTGCGGCCCGGGCACCTGGAAGCCCGGTCCCCGCCGCCCACAACCCACCGCGTCATGGGCTCCCTTCGCGGATCAGGCAAAAGTCAAAACAAAACTCAAAGACTTAGTTTGTCTGAAAATAAGTGATCACACTATACTTTCAGAAGAGAGTGAGGAAGATTACTGCTTAAAAGCGTATGTTTTTGGTTTCATTTTATCCCTTACGATGGACGTGCAGCTGTTTTGGTTTTGGGTTGTTTTGTGGGTTTTTTGGTCGTCAAGCTAATTTTTTTACAACTTTGGAGGTGCTTCCATGTCATAAGAGACTTTTGAAAAACAAATTGTCGTTAACTGATGTTATTGGAAGTTTGGTGAAGACCGGGGCCCTGGAGAGAGACTGCCCAGGTTCCACCTGGCATCACCCCTGACTTGCTTTGCCCTAAGGCGCCTTTCTGTGCCCTGGAGCCCACTTGGCAGTCCCTGCAGAGGTTCGATGAGATCGCAGGGTGAGGCGCTTTGGAGGGGCCTGCCTTGAAGTTAGCACTTAACGTCAGCCATTGTTATTCTAACACAACCCAGAGTCACTTTACATGTTAATACAAGGAGCAAAAACGAGTTGCTGAGTTAATCTGCTTCCTAATAGACGTCCTTCTAGTGAATGTTATTAACCTTTCCAGCAAAACCTAAAGTTGCTGTACTAGGAGCTTTTATTCTTTAGATTGAAGGACAGAGCAAAGCATTTGAGGATTTTTCTCCTTGCATTTAATGAGGATAGAGGGGTTGTGTTTAGCTATTGCTGCATCTTCCTTCTGTTTTTAATTTCCTTTTTAAAAGATATATTATTTCAGAAAGGAAGAAGGAGAGTGTTAGAATCATTGATGGGCTGCCTCCTGCATGCCCCGTCGTGGGGATGAGTCTTCAACCCTGGCATGTGCCCTTTGAAATCGAACTCGGAACCCTTCAGTTCGCAGGCTGATGCTCTATCCACTGAGCAACACTAGCTATGACTGTTTTTAATTTTCTTAAACATGTATGTGTGCCTGTGGTCATTTTCTCAGTCATATTTTATGTGACTCTTTGCCATCGCTTCACTTTTGTGTGGTTTGTGAAACTTAGGTTACGCAGAGAAGAAATTAAACACTCAGTTAGAATACTGAAGAATTACATAACTAACCCCCTTGGTATTTTTTAGTATTTATCAGGCCGGCTACGTATGTGTGCATGTTGTAGAACTCTCACCTAGAAGCTGCTGCTGTGTCACTGGAGGTGTGGGCAGGGTGGACAGTCGGAGAGGTTCAGGACGCAGCCCCTCCCTGTTCATTGGGGAGTAACACTGAAATCCGTTGGAACTTTTTCATTGTCTCCTGAGGTGCCTACACCAGGGGCCCTGATTTCCACGCACATGCAGACCTGCTCTCCGGGGTTCACCAAGTGCAGTGTTGTGCAGTCACATTGAGGGTCCCTTTCTCTGTTTTAGGTTGCGACCTTTCATTTCCTGGCAATAAGCTGGTCTCTGGAGATCACTGTAAAATTATTTGGGATGAAAAATGTGGTCAGGTGCTGCTGGAAGATACCAGGTAAGCTCTTTCTGAGCTGCTTTTTCTTTTCATCTCGTAGCTTCCAGAACCTAACTGGAAGCTAGTGACTAGGGAGGGAATGAGCATTGGTGTTCTTTGCCATGGTGGTTGGCCAAGCCTTAGGGTCTCAGGAAGTGCGCTCTCTGCTCTCCAGGATGGGATGCTCAGTGACACGCGGGTGTCTGTGACCCTTGTTGGATGTACTCAGATTATAGCAAAAATATCTCAGAAATTAGATTTAAAAGACAGGGACAAACCTTGGGTTCTTACAAACCTATGTAAGTTAGACTTCTTTCCCCAAAATTAAAAAAAAATAATTTTATTTTATGAATTCTTCTACAACATAAATAGTATGTAAAAGAGAAAAGCTTTCCAGAATCCCACTCACCCATGAAAAGTAAATAAATACTTTGCTCTGATGACATCTTCCTATGTGTCCTGTTGTATCTGCTCTTCTCAGTGTCTCTGGGGTGCTTGACCTGTTGGTTGTCTAAATCCATATCATCTCTTTCATTATTATATGTAATGACTGATGGAAGTGTATTATTTTGACTTTTCTTATAAGTGACACTGCATTGATCTCCTGTCTGCATGCCTGTCTGACTCTTTCCTTGGGAAAAGTTCATGGCACAGGACGCAGGGTCAGAGTGTGTCTGTTTTAACTGGTGCGGGTGGCAGAAGGTCCTCGACAAGGTGCTGAGAGTATCTTTCCCACCACATGAATTTTTTATTTTTGTAAAGGTCAGGCTCTGTGAGATTCCTTGGTAACTGACGGTTTCAGGGACAAAAGACTAGGAACTGGCTTTTATTTGGAAGCCTGGCACTCTTGTCCCTCTGGTCCTAGGGGGCAGGCAGGTGGGGTTCTGCGCCTCATCATAGTGACCATACTGCCTCCACAGCCACCCGCCTGCGTCAGTCCTGGCTCCTGCATGGGCTGTGTGAGGTATTAGCTTCCTATGGCTGCTCTAGCAAATGACTATAAACTTAGTGGCTTAGAGCAACACAAATCCATGATCTTGGAGGTCTGAAGGTTGAGTTCAACTCTGGTCTCATTGGACTAAATTCAAGGTGTAGGCAGGGCTGGCTCAATGCAGGTTCTAGAGGAGAATCCCTTTCCTGCCTTTTCCAGCTCTTGGAGCCGCTGCATTCCTTGGTGAGGTCTAGAGGGACAGGGAGTACTCTGCACAGTCAGAGTGAGTGGGGGGTGCAGATCTGGACCGGAGATGAGAGCAGGAAGGCCCGATGGCCATGCTGTAGCCTGAGAGTTTTGGGATGTCATCCTACCAGAGGGGTAAGCAGCAGAGTGAAATCAGGTGGTTTGCTTAGGGAGCTCTTGAGCATGCAGCATGAGGAGAAACTCAGCAGTGGAGGCCTTGGCAATTTTGTTACTGTGCTGCCAGTTTTTCTAGGGGAAGTTTTCCTGGGACGTGGCACAGCCCTCCAGTAATGTGCTGTCTGTGGCTGTTTTCACACAGTAGTGGCAGAGCTGAGTAATGGGGATGGAGACTGCATGACCGCACAGCCTGCATTGTCTGCTTATGGCTTGTGGTGAGGCCTTCTCTCCTGTCAGGTCTGCACTCAGGAGTCCTCAGGGAAGCGCTTCCTGTCCATCTGTCCCTGCCACTGGCCCTCTCCCACCAACAGTGTGTCCTGACCGCATGGAGGGGCCCTGCCTTCTCCACTAAACAGCCCTCTAATGAGCTGACCTAGGTTGTGGCCGCTGGAGGGAGGGGCTGGTCTGTGAATAGAGCTAAGTGCACAGGCAGGTGGGAAACTGGAAATCAAAGCCCAGAGCTGCTGATGCAAGTCCAGGCTCCACCAGGAGGCAAGTGGAGGAAGACAGGCCCTGGCACAGCAGAGGTGCTAAACATTTGACCAGACTAACTGCTGGTTGGGGACATTTTTCCTCGAGGGAATTGTAAGTGGCACTTGGGTCTCTGCCTCCTTAAATGTTTACATCATTCCTCTGAGTGTTGTATCATTTTCAAGGTGCTAATTTTTTATTGACATAGAATAGACACAGTATTTTATTAGTTTCAGGTGTACATCTTAGTGATTCAGTGTTTATGTACATGATGAAATGATCCGTGATAAGTCTGGCCACTAGCTGTCACCTTACACAGCTATCACAGTAGTGTTGACTGGATTCCCTGTGCTATACATCCCATCCCATGACTCATCTACTTTATAGCTGGAAGTTTGTACCTCTTAATCCCCTTCACCTATTTCAACTGGCCCCTCAGCCCCTCCCTACTCTAGTAACTTTGTTGTTTGTTTTTTTAGATTCTACCTCTAAGTGAGATCATATGGTATTAGTCTTTCTCTGACTTACTTCACTCAGCACAGTACCATCTCAGCACAGGTCCATCCACGTTGTTGCAAATGGCAATATTTCATTCCATTAAACATTCCATTGTATATACACACCACTTTTTCTTTAATCATCTGTCAGTGGGCATGTAGGGTACGTGCACGTTGTGGCTATTGTGAAAGCTGCTGCGATGAGCATAGGAGTGCATGTATCCAAGGGGTACGATGGACCTGCTTCCTTATGGTGGTAGAACAGGAAATGTTTAGCTTCCAGTGATGTTAGGTAGGATAAATTGCACTTCGTTGTCTCCACAGCACCAATGGCACGGTGATTAATGCCCTGAAGGTTGTGAAGAAGCAGACTTGTCCTTTGCAGACGGGCGATGTCATCTACGTGGTTTACAGGAAGAATGAGCCAGAACACAGTAAGAGGGAGCCCGCTGGGTGGACACCTGTATGCTGTGCGGTGGGGATGTCCTGCCATAGCCAGGATGCTTCATGGAAAGAGTCTATTGAAGCATACTTTTCCTGTAGGAACATTCGTGTTAGCTCTTTATGGAGGTTCTTGGTGAGTGAGGGTAGTGCCTATTCAAGATTGGTAGAGTTGACCTTGCTGTCTGAGCCCCACGCTTTCGTGAAAACAGACCACCGTGGTCATGACCGTGAACCTCTGTGGCAGCCACAGAGAAGGGAGTGGGCCTGGGTTAGGTGCAGAATAAAGGAAATCTGCGTTGGGGGAGTAAGACCAAGAGCAGGGGGTGGAGGCCCCAGCTGGAGACTTTGGAGAGTATACAGGAGAGAGCAGCACTCCGATGGGGCTCCACGAGGCCTTTTCAGCTCGGAGTGTCTGTGGAAGAAACATGATATTGGGCAAGGAGAGTGGAGGAATCTTTCGAAGGTTTCTCCCGAAACAGATAGAAGGGCCGGCCCCTGGCCACACGGAAGGGACAAGAAGGCAGAGATTCTTGGCTCGGCCCGTGCCATGCCTACCTTTGTCAGCCTCCTGACCCCAGACATGTTCTCCTGAGGCTTAGAGTTGGTTCAGATGTTTTGGGTCATTTGCTTTATAAACCCTGTAACTGGTGAACGTTGTTCGTGGCTAAATAGTCAAGATAGTCAGCAGGACAAAGTGGCTGGAGGGAAAAGAAGAGAAAAATGAGTTTGGCTTGGTGCATGGACCAACACTGCTCTGACTGGCCTAATTCCTTTCAGACGTGGCGTACTTCTACGAGGCGTTGAGTGAAAAGCAAGGCGTGGCACAGGACTCCTTTGGTAAGTGCGAGCACAGCAGGGGACTGGCGTGTGAGCAGCCGCTCCACCTGCTGGCCTGGACAGCAGCGGTGCTGCGAGCGCTGACGGCTCTTGCTGCTGCTCTTGTGCTTACAGAAGCCAAAAAGGAAAACGTGTTCCACGCAACCAAAGATACCTCAGGTGCAGGGCAAGGGGATCAGCCCCAGGGCCTGTCGTCATCGCCCACCACTCAGGCGTTCTTTGAGGAGCCACAGCCATCGACATCCACGTCGGACCTCTTCTCCACAACCTTTGCCTCTTCCATGGAGCCCCCTGCAGGGCGAGTGCCAGCCTCTAGCCCTGGTGAGATGGGGATCTTGGGAGGTGGCTCCAATCGGTTCTGTTTACTCATCTTGGCTGATGTTGTTCTGAGATAGATACAGCCACTGAGGAACTCTGAGGGGCAGCAGGCACCAGGCTCTCGGTAGTAAGGTTTCTGGGCAAGAAATATCCTTGTTCCAGCCCCAGGAGAAATGCTGAGGTCAGAGACTGTGGTGCCATGGTGCTTGGTGCAGTTCTATTGGGATATAGTTCACATGCATCAAATCACCTGGCAACTACCCGTCTGCTTTCAGTCTCTGAATTTGCCTCTGGACATTTCATGTAAATGGGACCCTACATTATGTGGCCTTTGTTTCTGCTTCCTTTCGATAAGCATCGTGTTTTTAAGAAAATTCTGGAGCAGCATATTATTTCAAACCAGTTTTACTTATTTTGGTCCTTACACATGAATTCCTTACCTCTCTGGTTTCTAGAGAAAATGCAGACTATCTAGCTGCAGTGTGATGTGTTATTACAACATACAGTACTTGTGTGCATTGATTTCCTGCATTGCATCACATTATACATATTAATATTTGTAGCTATTCTTCCATGTTTTTCTTTCACATTATCTTTAGAATTATCTTTTCTGTAAGCAAATTTTTCAGATGGAATTGTGTAAACTTGGGGAAATTTTCCTATTTGTGTACCTAAGCATATACTAGCAAAATAACTGCAGTGAATACTTCCAAGGCTCCTGCTAAATGTGGGGTAGGTGCCAAGCAAGCACTTCTATTAATTCTCACCATAAGCATCATCGTAGTCTTCATTCTTGAGTGAGAAGACCGAGTGAACATAGAGGCCCGAGTGAGAATCGGAGCCAGGACCAGCCCAGGAGCTGCCCCTTCCCTTCCCTTGGTGCACCAGATAATTGGTTCCCAAAACAATTCTAACTTTTTCTTTCAGCTGCAGTAGGCCAAATTTCCTCCCCAAAATAACGACACTTAACCATTTGAATATTACAGACTAGATATGTATTATAATATAATACTGTAAGTGAGGTCTTTACTAGATAAAGGTTATTGGAAAGGTTTTTAATATTTTTGTCAAATTCATTTCAATTTATGACTCTGCTTCTTGCTTTTTTTTTTTTTTAAATATATATTTTTTATTTTTTACAGAAAGGAAGGGAGAGGGATAGAGAGTTAGAAACATTGATGAGAGTGAAACATCGGTCAGCTGCCTCCTGCACACCTCCTACTGGAGATGTGCCCGCAACCAAGGTACATGCCCTTGACCAGAATCGAACCTGGGACCTTTCAGTCCGAAGGCCAATGCTCTCTCCACTGAGCCAAACCAGTTAGGGCTCTGCTTCTTGCTTTTGAAGACAGTACTTATCCCAGGAGCCAGCTTTCTCCCCGTTTTCTTTGTCACCTTGGGAAACAGTTCTCACTCTCCATCCCTACTTGTCTGGTCTCCCTCTTGCACCCTCTTCTGAAAGGTCTCTACATGAGATTCTGTGTCAGCAGTATGAGGTACATGGTGACTAGCCTGAGGATTGGCCCCAGTGAGATGAAACGTCCAAGACTAATCCCCATTGCAGATGTCTGCATTTCTCCCTGTGGATGTGCTGTGTGCCCAGCTCCATGAGCACAGTGACGGACACAGGCACACAGCACATTCCGAGGGGGTGGATCAGAACTTTTCTTACTTGTCTCTTCACAGCTGCCATAGGGGCCAGCATCTCTCCGAAAGAGTGTGGTGCACCTGTGACAAGCGAGCCCTCCAGCATCCCGTCAGTTGTCCCCAGAGAAGGAGCATCGCTTCCTCCATTGGAACCGCAGAGTCAGGAAGGCCTGGAGCCCATTACAAAGAGAATGAGAGGAGGTCAGAGTCTCACGGTTTGTTTACATAGAAATGATATTGGACACAGCTGCTGCGGGACAGTTGGGCCTTCACTCTTAGCCATGTCTCCTGAACATCTTTTTTATGTCATGAACTGTTCTTCTAAAGCAAAACTTGAGCATACTGCAATGTGAGATGTAAGGGCCTGGTTAAAAATGCCCTTCAAACACTGGTGAGGACTATTCCGCCTGCAGGTTAACACTCATAAAACAAGAAGAGCATGCCTGTTTCCTCCTTGCTGTGACGGTCACATTGTGTCCCTTTGTTTTGCAGATGGAGAGCCCAACATGAAACTGCGTTTGCTGGTCTCTGACCAGGGTAGGGACACCCACAGCGCCCTTGAGGAGGTCAGAGCTGCGGCTGAGAAGCCTGACAAGATGGAGGAGACACTCACGTGCATCATCTGCCAGGACCTGCTGCATGACTGCGTGAGGTGCGCGCGTGGGGGCCGGGCCAAGGAGGAAGCAAACCCTGGGTCGCGTTTGGGGTCAGGTCCAGTGATGTAATCGCTGAGTGGCCAACAAGCTGAAAACCTGGCCCCAGTGGCCAAGGCTACAGACTAATGTGGTGGTGGCCTTGGCTGGCACGGTCATGTCTACCTAAGTGGTTGGTCCACCTCAGATGTAGACCCGGTGAACTGTACCTGGCTAAGGAAATGGATAGTTAACATACAATGAATGTCCCAGGAGTGGCTTCCGGAGAACCCTCGCTCCTTGCTTTGCTTCAGGGAAAAGTTAGCTTGTCCGAGTTTCCGCTTAAATGCAGACCTTTGTGCCTGGTGTCTCCGAGCCTCCGGTTCCTGAAGTCACAGTGTGCTCTCGGAACCTCCTGGGCCAGAACGGCCACGTGGCCTCTCGTTTCTTTTCACTGATAAGGACTCAGTGAGAGTACCTTAGGTTGAACACTGTGTTTTCACGGGGGCACTGTTTCTCAGGTGATATGTGGGAGGCAGGCACAATCCCAGTCACTAACAGAGGTTGCAGATCTGCCAGCTGTGGGCAACACGCAGCACAGGCTCCAGGCCCTGCTGAGGCGAGAGCTTGGGGGCTGGGGGTGTGCTCGCTTTTCTGTTCTATTACTGACCCTCATCCTGAGCAAGGCCACCTCCTCCTCTGGGGAAAGAGGCAGTGTGCGTGAACGGGCATCCCAGCTTCTGATGCTCCAGGCAGGCCATTCCCTGGGGACGGGGCTGCTGTGGCGGGTGGGCAGACGCTCCACCTGTAAGTGCTCTGCAGGGGCATCTGAAGACCTGTCCTCGTGCTCAGCCTGCAGCCCTGCATGCACACCTTCTGTGCGGCCTGCTACTCGGGCTGGATGGAGCGCTCCACACTGTGCCCCACGTGCCGCTGCCCGGTCGAGCGGATCTGTAAAAACCACATCCTCAACAACCTGGTGGAGGCCTACCTTCTCCAGCACCCAGGCAAGTGGGGCAGCCGCCAGCTCCCGGAGACCAGGGTATGTCCCCAGGGCCTGCCCGCCAGCAGAGCTGTGTCCTTTGAATTCCAGACAAGAGTCGCAGTGAGGAAGATGTGCGGAGCATGGCCACCAGGAACAAGATCACTCAGGACATGCTGCAGCCCAAAGTCAGGAGGTCTTTCTCGGACGAGGAGGGCAGTTCGGAGGACCTGCTGGACCTGTCAGATGTGGACAGCGAATCCTCGGATGTTAGGTGAGCCTGCACCTGGCAGGGAGCTGGCCAGGCTCTGCCCTGAGGAGTCATCTCCCTGCTGTTCTGGGCTCGCTTCCTGCCTGGGACTTCGGATAGTGATTTCCCGCCTTGAATGTGGCAGGGAGTGGTGGGCACTGAGAGCAGCTCCTGGCTCCGTGACGGAGGGGCATCGGCTGCCTTACCTCCTTCAGCACCTTCCTTTTCCCCAAGTATACGTGGAGCATTCTGTGGTATTGTTGCTTGCCTGTATCTGTGTCTAGCTGCTTGAGATGTGGTTGATGTGCAGTACTCTGTACTTCAGTGTTCGGTAAGGTTCAGCTCTGAGAAGATGCCACAGTGGCCCCCCCTCCCACTTGCTGGCTTCTCACGCATTTGGCATCCTGTCCCACCGAAGCACATGTCTCTGTAGCTTGTCCAGGATCATAAAGTCTATAGCGTACGTTCTACTGTGTGTTATTTGTCAGGATGTTAATGCAGAATAGCCACGGTCTCTGGTTGACAGGTTGTAGTTTTGGGTTTTGTTATTTTAAAGAAGTTTATTGCTTTTTAGAGAGAGAACAGGGGAGAGGGAGAAACATTGATTAGCTGCTTCGTGTAAGCCCCCTACTGGGGACCAAGCCCACAACCCAGGCCTGAGCCCCGACTAGGAATTGAACCAGTGACCTGTTGGTGCATCATATGACACTCAGCAGCTGAGCCACCTGGCCAGGGCAGGAGGATGCCATTCTGGGGGTGTTTTATCTGCTGTAGAATGCTGAGGCTCCTGACTCCGAAGGCCAGGGTCTGAATTTTTACTTCAGGTCATGATAGTTAAAAAGACAGCAATACCCTCGATTTTTTTTCATTATTTCTTTTCATAAAATGTCACAAATAGCAAGCAAAAAGAAAACCAAAAATTACTTTAGTGCAAACACCTTGTTTATTCATCTGGCCATTTGTATATGTGTCATGAAAACTTCTTTTTTAGCAAAGTAGGATGGGCTGCACTTAGAAGTGACTAGGAGTACATGACTTGACCATGCACATGACTGTGTGGTCTTTTGATGTTTTGACTCAGGAGCAGTGCTGCAGTGGTTCTTGCCCTTGTAGTCTCATGCTCGTGTCCAGTCATTTCCCGGCGAGGAGGAGGTGGAAGGGGGGCAGTTAGGCTAGAGTCTGAGTGGGAGGAGGCCTCACTGGACTCTGACATGGGTGTCCTCAAATGCCCCACAGAGAGGTCCTGGGGGGGGGGGTGCTTCCAGTGAATGAGGTTGAACCTCTTCTCAAGGCTTATGTTTTTTCTATTCGGGTCTGACCCATTCTTCCCTCACTGGTTCCCGCCATTGGTGCAGCCCAGGGAGGCGTTTTCAGGCTGATATCAGGGGTCCCTGTGCAATATTCGTGGGTGGTTCTCACTGCCTGCCGTGTGCAAGCTCAGCTGCGCTGCAGGATGTCAGGTGGTGCAGGGCTCCTGCTGGCCACTGGGAAGGCTCCTGAGGACACAGTGCTTAGCCATGGTGCCTTTGTTCTGATGTTCACAATGTGCAGACATTTTCTGGGTGGCCAGAGTGACAGTCCTGCATACCCTGGGGGGGGAGGGAGGGGCTTGATAGCACCTCTGAATGCAGTACGCAGCTCGCCCAGCATTGAACCTTGGAGAGCGCATCCTGTTCCCTGTGGGGACTGAGTGGCCATGCCCCTGGGACATCTTGCGAAGTGAGAGGTGGGCAAATGATGCCTCAGGACCCCAGGAGCAGCTGAGGGGCAAGGGCTCTGGAAACCGTACAGGAAAGGGAGCTGGGAGGTGGTAGAGAGCAGAGCCTTCTTATTGCTGCTACTCTGGGTTGAGCAAGATCAGTGGGGTGCTCACCCCAGAGCACTCACTGGACCACAGCAGATGCTATAGGGCTGAGCCTCAGGTGGTGACGAGGTTCATGAGCAGGGAGGGCACTGCCAGGCCCAGGAATCTGGCCTTGTCCATCACCATCTCCCCCACCCCTGAGCATGGCTGTCCCCCAGCCCAAGTTCAGGTCTGTGTGCTTCTCTTACAGCCAGCCGTGCATCGTGTGCAGACAGTGCCCTGAGTACCGAAGGCAGGTGGGGTCGCCCCTGCTCTGCTCAGGGGCAGGCAGTGAGCAGGGGCCACCGCAGGCCTCTGGCGACACACCATCAACATCTGCCAGCATCACAACAGGTGAGAGAGCCGTGCCCTCTGTGCTGTGACTCTGCTACAACCACTCAGGATGCGGCTAGCGTTTCTGCTGGTTCCTTTCTGCTCTCCTGTCCTCTGCCTCTAGTGGTCCCACCCCTCTCATACCAGTAGCTTGCTGCTTCTCATATCTGTTTTGAGCCTCTGCTCCTGGCAACTCCTGGTGATTCAGTCCTAATTCTCACACTTGGCCACCACAGCCCACTGCTCAGGCAGCTGGTGTTCCCAGTGTTGCTTGCCAAACCCAAATGGCCGTCAGACATGGGCCCCTCCAGTAAGATACTGGCCTCTTCACAGCAATGGGCCCTGGTGTTCCCAGAGCCACCCTGAGCCCTGTCTGCCACTGCCTGTTTCCAGTGGAGGGCCGTAGGGCATCCAGAAAGGGAGCATGGACACAAGGACCCAGTCTCGTGGCCACTGTCCACCTAAGCCCATCATGAGGTCACTGACCAGAGCCACATTCTTTTTTGTTATTGTTAACCCTTGAGGATATTTTTCCATTGATTTTTAGAGAGAATGGAAGGAAGGAGGAGGGGAGAGAGAGAGAAACATCAATGTGAGACACAGATTGGCTGTCTCCCACGCTGACCAGCGTCAGGGATTGAACCTGCAACCCAAGTACATGTCCCTGATCAGGAATTGAACCCACAACCCTGTGGTGCGCAGGCTGACTCTCCAACAACTGAACCACACCGGCCAGGGCCAGAGCCACATTCCCTCTCTTTTTTAAAAAATATATTGTATTATTTTACAGAGAAGAAGGGAGAGGGATAGAGAGTTAGAAACACTGATGAGAAACATCGATCAGCTGTCTCTTGCCCGCAACCAAGGTACATGCCCTTGACCAGAATTGAACCTGGGACCCTTCAGTCTGCAGGCTGACGCTCTATCCACTGAGCCAAACCGGTCAGGGCCAGAGCCACAATCTTAACCAGCTGCCACAATGCCGTGCTGTGGCTCTCAGTGACTTCCTGTAGGCCACATCCACGGGGATGGGCAGTGCAGTGCTCGGTTACTTGCCAACTGCCACTCTCCAGGTGACAAAATGAAGATGGAAGTCCCCATGGGGACAGGGCCTGGAGCAAGTGTGCATGCTCGAAGCCCGTGGGCACTGCATGGCCAGCTGGGGCGTGTGCACACGTGTCTGGTGCGGGTCAGCAGTTTTGCTGCCAGGCCTGTTGTTCGTTTACTTGGAGGATGCTGAGCTTAAATATAAAACCCACTGTATTATTTCATGGTGTGTGCTTTGTCGGTTGACCTTTCTTCATAGGAAATGACAGAAAAACCTTCCTGATCTTTGAAAGCTTGGTATAGCCACTGAACCAAATGATAACTTGGGTTGTTTTCAGTCTATTCAGACTCCTTGGTTCAGGGGCAGACTGTCAGTTGCTGTTGAGAATAGGCCTGACTTCTTGCTGGGTGTTCGTGTAGTCTGTCTGTCCTCGTGCACTTTGTAGCCCCCCCTCCAGATGTTTTCTTATCAGCTCCCTCTGCCTGTGTCCCGACACAGCAGCTTGAACATCTTGTCTGTTCGGCAGCCCAGGATTACGTGTGCACCCTGCAGGGAAGCCACGCCATATGCACCTGCTGCTTCCAGCCCATGCCCGACCGGAGGGCAGAGCGTGAGCAGGACCCCCGCATTGCCCCCCAGCAGTGTGAGTAAGGGGAGGGGGAGGTGCGTGTTGGCCTGAGTGACCTCCCACTGCAAAGCCTTGCCTGTGTGTCCTTCAGGCTCAGGATTCCAAGCATGGTTGGTGCTTGTGTGTAGTGGGAAGTGAGCACACAGTTTTGTGTTCCATTGCAAAGTCTTGTCCCTGTGTAGCCTTTCCCACACTGGTGAGGCCATTCCCACCACACACTGCGTTTCCGTGTTTGGTTCTCTTTGGAGTCTGCATCATACTTCTGTCCCCCCATTGGGGTCACAGTCATTCTGTTGGTGTCACTTAAATCTGGTAGATAAATACGATGCTTTGATGTAGAGTTCGGGGGTTGCTGTGACATCTGGTTTATTGTTTACTTGATCGCCCTTTGCCTTGGTGCCTCACTGAGGTGTCCTGTCTGGTGACTGTGCTGTTCCCACAGGTGCCGTCTGCCTGCAGCCTTTCTGTCACCTGTACTGGGGCTGTGCCCGGACCGGCTGCCTCGGCTGCTTGGCCCCCTTCTGTGGTAACGCTGCTCTCACCTGGTCGCTTCAGCCCCACATGTTCTCTTGGTGCACTTGAGGGTGGGGCAGGGGGGCATGGCCTGTGGTGTGCCGGAGGAGAAAGCCCCTGTAGGTCACCACAAATCACTGACCTTTTCCTGAGCATTGCTTGGATTTGCCATTAAAAAGTGTTACCTTAGCATCAAGCAATAACAGGAGAATTCGGGGGATCCTGAGTGCAAAACCAGGAAGCTTGTGTATGCATAAGGATCCCACCCTGAAGAAGCACAGCCTGGCACAGCCTTCAGACCTGTGATGGCAGCCCAGGTGCTGAGGGACTTGGAGAGCTGACATGTCCAGACCGGGGAACGGAAGTTGTATTTTGTTGTGGAGCTTTTTGTTCTCTGTAAACTCTGTGGTGAAGGAAATGTGGTTATCTTAGCTGTCTGGTGAAATGTCTATAAAACAGGTAACGTTGCTTACCTCCTCCCGACAGAGCTCCACCTGGGCGACAGGTGTCTGGACGGGGTGCTGAACAACAACAACTACGAGTCCGACATCCTGAAGGTAAGTGGGTCAGGCCAGGGCCGAGGAGGCCTCCCCAGAACTTTCTCAGTTACTTCAACAACTGTGGTTTCTGACTCCTGCCAGCACTGACTGTCAGCACCTTGTTGGTATATGCCTGTTTCCCATACTCCACAAGCCAAGGGTGTCCTTCAGGCCCACCATGCCATAACTCCACAGCAATTGCTCCCATGGCCCGACTCCTGCTCACAGGAGGCGAGCCCAGCTCTTAGGCTTTCATTGTGCACATCAGTCCCTCGCAAAGGACTTAGCTTCACCCATTTCTATGCAGCGTCACCCATAGGACTGCGACTTTCTCACCTGTACGCATGCCCGTGAGCACCTCTGTCCTGGGTGGATGTGCACATGGCCCTTCCTGTGGGTTTGCAGGGCAGGAGCTGAGCAGCTCCATGTGTGAAGGGCAGAGTGCAGACCCAGATCCTCACCTTCCTGGTCCCCTGCTCACAGGCTGGTCACTACCCTGCAGTGGCTAGGTTTGTGGCTCACATTCCTGTGCTGGGCACGCCCTGCAGAGGGGTAGAGTGTGTGTGATTGCACTGGCGGTTTGGGAGCCGGCTGCCTGCTGAGGCTTTGAAGGAGCATCTGGACACCCATCCTGTGCACTGGTTTGTGGGCATGATGCCATATTGGGCTGGTGGGCTGGTGCGCGGCTCTCCTGGCTATTCTAAGCCGAGGTCCTGGAAGCAGGCCCTGTAAAGGTGGCGGCTGCCCTCTGCAAAGACCCACCACGGTTTCTTTGGCTTTTTTTACCCACCTTTGAGGGCCTTTACAACCATTTACCCTCTTGTCCAAGCTTGTGTTTTTCCTGTTCCCCTTGTTTTGCCATCACAGAACTACCTGGCGACCAGGGGTTTGACGTGGAAGAACGTGCTGACTGAGAGCCTGGTGGCTCTGCAGAGGGGTGCCTTCCTACTGTCTGGTAAGGGTCTCTGGAGAACATCGGTGCTGTCCATGGTCCTGGCTCTCACCTTCCTTGCACAGTTTCCTTTGTGATGTTTGCTGTGGGCATTCAAAGTTACAGGCCCTTTCTTATGTGCGTTTGGTTTTTGTGGCATACTTGAAAGTAGCTCAAGAGAAAAGTTATATTCTTTTCAGTACTTTTTTGGATTTTAAAAAATATTTAAATTTTTAATCCCAGTGGACTTGTTTTGCAGTAGGAAAATAAATTGGCATCTGGATTGGTTTTGTTCTTACTTCCCAAAAGTCTAGCTCACTGTCTCCCCTTTTATGGATCAACACATTCATCCCCACTAGTTGGCATGGCCATGCATGTCCTGGTATTCTGGACACTGATGCTCCTGACATCTGGCCGTGCCCGCATGAGGCTGTGTTCTTCTAGATTACAGAGTCACGGGCAGCACCGTGCTGTGCTACTGCTGCGGCCTGCGAAGCTTCCGGGAACTGGCCTACCAGTATCGGCAGAACATTCCGGCCTCTGAGTTGCCAGGTAAGGAACCCCCTCCCCACCCATCTCGCTTCTGTTTTCTGTGGCTTCTACGCTCCAGCATGTTAGGTAGAAACTTTCTGGCTTTGTTGGTATTCTTAGCAGAGGCTGCCTGAGTGCTGTGCTGTGTCAGGGCCATCGCTCGCCTGGTGTTAGCTCAGGCCCTGGGTGTTGGCTGTGGTGTGGGTTTCTAAAACAAGATGCACAAAACACCCTGGAGGCAGCTGGAGTCCCCTCATTTCCTGAGTGGGTTTTTAGTGAGCATTTTGCCCTTTCCTGGAACGGGGAGAGGAAACCAGCAGAATGCGCAACAGGGTGCTGCCTCTCAGCCGCAGCTTCTCTTTGGGGCTCCAGGTGAACTCCCCAAGCTGAGTGTGTGTGGTGTACATGTTATACATTGTGGGGTTTTCTCTCCTAGTGGCTGTGACTTCCCGTCCCGACTGCTATTGGGGTCGCAACTGCCGTACTCAGGTGAAGGCCCACCACGCGATGTGAGTGCTGCTATGTTGCCGGGCAGGGCAGCATCTGCTCGGGTCCTCACAGCTGGAGGGGGCTCACAATCCTAAGGAAGGCAGACCTTGTTCTCCTAACTGAAGTTTTCAAGTGTTTGGACAAGTTGATATCTCAGCTTTTAGGCATGTTTGTGAACTAGCTAGCTAGTATACTATATAATAAAAGGCCAATATGCAAATTATGCCCTCTACCAGGAATTCAAACAGGACATCAGGCTTGCCTGGCTCAATCGGACCCAATCAGCCCCAATCAGGGCAGGCCAGCCAGGCCCCACCTGTGCACGAATTGGTGCACCAGGCCTCTGGTCTCCTTACAAACACACTACTTTAGTCATGCAGCATACAGAGTAGGGTTGTCATTTGGGAACTGTGCTCTCCTGTTACCTCGTTTAGTGGAACACTTTGTATTGAAATGTTCTCCACATTCCAGCCCTGTAAGCACAGCTGTCATTCCCAGCTGACTCATTTCCAGATCAGTGGCCATGGTCACTGAGACCATCCTTCCCAGGCCACGGGCTCGTGTGTGCGCCATTGCACACTGGGTCTGTCGCTGGTGCCATGAGCGGGTGACTATGTTCACTCTAAATTGGTCGCTCACCAGAAGTTTTCTATGAGGCTCTTAAAGGAGTAAGCGCACCTCCACTTTTTTCTTTTTATATATATATATATATATATATATATTTTTTTTTTTTTTAATTTCAGAGAGGAAGGGAGAAGGAGAGAAAGATAGAAACATCAACGACGAGAGAGACTCATTGATCAGTTGCCTCCCACATGCCCCACACTGAGGATTGAACTTGCAACCCAGGCATGTGCCCTTGCCCGGAATCAAACCTGGGACCCTTCAGTCCACAGGCCATGGCTCTTTTCCACTGAGCCACACCGGCCAGGGCTAAGCTCACCTCCACTTTTAAACCGTAGATGTGTCCATCACTGTCACTGGGATGCTGAGGACACGCAGGTTTGGGTCTCTTCTCCAAGAAAATTGCCTAAAATTTGCAATTTCTATTTTAAAGTTTAGAAAGGGAAAAAGCTTCCTTTGGTTAGTTTCTGTGATAGTATTAAATGTATGCTGCTGTAGGTCCCCCATGCACACAATTTCTCATGTGATTGTCCAGTGGGCAATTTCAGAATTGGCTTATTTGAATAATTCTCTGGTGCTCTTGTGTGTAATCTGACTGCTTTCCTCCTGCAGGAAATTCAATCATATCTGTGAACAGACGAGGTTCAAGAACTAAGCGTTTGAGGATGCACCAAGGGGTCAATGACAGCGTGTTTCAGGAAATACTAAATAGGAACGTTTTAAGGGCATTTTACACTTCCCTCAGGGCATGCTGGGGCTTTGTAAATCCAGCATCTGGTGTGACATTTTCTGTGTAGGAGACCCTCTCAGGGAAGCCCAGCAGCATCCGGGGAGGCCTGGGGCGCATAACTGTCCACTGAGCTTGGGGCCTCGGAGTGCTTCAGCCAGAATAGCCAGCAGCTGTCCCCCCTCCTGAGATGGTGATGAGCAGGTTTGCTCTGCACCTTTCCCACTCTATGGTTAAAATGCACATCTCTCTTCAAGAAAAGTTTCAAGGGAGAGAGAGGACAGTTTGTCAGAAACATCCTGTTGTTTAAGGAAAAGGTTTAAAGGCTGTGCAGTGCCCCGTGGGAACCCATAGCTCTTACATGATGCTTCTAGTAAGATTTAAAATGCCACAAACTATAGCACAAATAATATAATTTATAATTTACAAATTGACTAAATTGGGGATAGTATGGTATTTGAAAGCATAAACGTGTTTCTCTTTATTAATAATAATATCACTAGGTGTCCAGAACTGCTAATCCTGGACACTGACAGTGCCCGGCCCCCTCCCAGGTGTGGGGGACTTGGGTTGCCACCACCCTGAGCCCACGAGGAAGCAAAGTGTTGGCCCTGCTGCTCCTCCCTCAGCATAGCTGTGGGCCCCACCCAGTGTCCCCAGGTTCCTTATTCCTTCCCATGGGGCTGTGGCCAGGGTGGACAAATTGCCAGTTGCAGTTCAGCCTTGGTGGTACCACGACCTCCCTGGAGCAGTCTTCCTCCAAGAGCACGAGGGGTCTTTTTTCCCACTGGTCCTTGCCCTGTCCTCCAGCGTTGGGTTTGCTGTCATCTGGAATAATACTTGAAGTTTTGTTATTTGTAAAAGAAAAAATGTTTTTTATCTTTTGTTAAAACCACCTGTTATGTTTGTTTGCAAAATTGTAACCTTTTGCTTCTCAGGAATACAACAGTTGTCTTGCTCTTGATACAGACTGAGAAGCAGCAGTGTGTGTGAGAGAAGGCCGCCTTCCCACATCTAATAAAGAAGCCGTGTCTGTTTCTCTCTCCTCGTGTTTGTTCTCCTGTCAGTTAGGATGTGCTGGCAGGTGGCTGCAGACTTCACTAGTTACTACTTATTAGTAAGGAGATTCCACCAAGCTGACCATAAGGCCCAGGAGTGAGCACCCCAAAGGCACAGATCCCTCCACCTGAAGGAACGATAGTCTATTGATTCACATTGAAGCCACAGGCTATGTTATGTCTTTGTTGCAAGTGTGTGCACTTTGCAGCAGAGGTAAGTGCTTTTAGTATCATGCCTAAAACAAAGGAGACCTAATATGGAGAGGCATACCATGTTCATGGACTGGAAAACAGCATAGTAGAGATACCAGTTCTTCCCAAGTTGATGTATAGTTTTGTTCTAATTCCTATCAAAATCCCAGGAAGGATTTTTATAGACAAGTTTATTCTAAAATTTATATGACGGGCATGAATCCCAGAATAGCTACAACAATGAGGAAAAATGACAGAATACACTTCTGGGTATTACAGCTCTCTGCAAAGTTCCTGTGATAGGCTCGGAAATCCCAGAACAGAGCAGAGACCCGGAAACACCCACACAAGCAGCCAACCACAAAGATGTCAAAGCAAGTGAGTGGACGGAGGACTGTTAATTACGGGACAATTTGA
The DNA here is from genome assembly GCA_004026665.1 of Murina feae. Taxonomy (NCBI): domain Eukaryota; kingdom Metazoa; phylum Chordata; class Mammalia; order Chiroptera; family Vespertilionidae; genus Murina; species Murina feae. Next base: position 51,613 of record PVJC01002945.1, read on the forward strand.
TATCCGTAGGCAAGTAGAAAATCTAGCCTGGTGTGTTGTCTAAACGTTGCTAGGCTCTGAAGCTGGATTCATTTTCTTATTGGCGTTCTGGGAGGTTTGGGGAACCTAGGAGCCCGCGGTCGTGCCTCCGCCTTTGCTAGCTACGCCCCCAGCGGGCCCCGCTGGGGGAGGTGACCACGCCCACAGGCTGACAGTGGGCGGACCCAAAGCTTTGGACACGCCACTTCCACCGGAAGCTGTTACTCTGCTTCCGTTCGGAGTTGGTCCTGCAAATCGGACACTGCGTCTCTATGCAAGGAAGAGCCGCAAACTCATATTCTGAAATCCGCTTCGGGCCGCTTGTGAGGGGGCTCGATGCCGGCTCTGCAGCCGGAGAAGCGGGTGCTGGCGAGAAGAGGTTGTTCTCTCTTCCGGAACGAAGACAGCGCACACAGGCTGTTTCCGGGGGGGTCGAAGCTGTCGCCGCGCCCGACCCCGCCTCTGGCGCGGCCACGTCTCCGCTAGAGCAGCCGGGCCGGGCTGCCGCCCTGGTTCGTCAGCGCCGGGGTGAGGGTCGCGGAAAGCTTCCAGGCCAGGACTCGGCCGGGGAGGGCGCGGGGCTTTCGTGCGTCACAGCGTGGTCGGGGCGGAGGACGGGCGAGGGGCGTCGGGGCCTGGGCGGACCCCGAGGGCGGGCCGCATCTCTCGAGGTAGCGACGCCCCGTGCCAGCCCCGCTCCTGCACCGTTGGTAGCCCGGGGGCAGCCCGGGAGCACGGGAGCTGCTTGTACAGGCGCCAGGGTAGCTGTCTTCGTGAATGGCCCTTCGTTCAGGCCCTCGGAACGCTGTCTGCGCGTGACGGGGCGTGATTTAGGGCAAAGGTGTCTGCAGTTGCTGTGGGCGCTGCACAGGGACGTCGGGCAGCGCTTGGGCCCTCGTGCAGACGTGCCGTCGGGATGACAGGCGTCACCTGGTGTCGCGTGGTTAGTGTGAGGCCGGGTGTAAAGAATCCGTGTGTCTCTGCCTCTCCCTCCACCTGGATTCCATCTCGCTTCCCGGGGCGGTGAGACTTGCCAGAGAGAGCGAGGTGGGCCGGGCGTTGTCCCTAGTGTGGAGCAGGTGACAGCTCAGACCTCCGCAGCAGGTATTTGGTGAGTGTCAGTCGCGGGCTGGGCACTGCTCCCTGCCCTCGCCGAGCTCACGTCATCTTGGAGGGATAGGGACCGCCACCGAGGTGGTTGCGGAGAGTATTGGCTGGTGCTTGGGTGGGGCTAGGAGGCCTGTGTGGGGAGGTGACTTGTGAGCCAGCGTCTGTCTCTACTGTCTCTACATCGGGAAACCAGCCTTGCAAAGCTGTGGAGTGAGAGCGTTCCAGGCAGAGTGAACAGCAAGTGCGAGGACCGCGGGAGGAGTCAGTTTGGCGTCCTTAGGTGGAGAAGGAGGCAAAGGCATCGTGAGAAAGGAGGGACAGGCAGTGGGAGGAGCGGCCAGATCGGGTGCAGCTCGCAGTTTATGACGGGAGGCTCGGATTTTATGGTCAATGTGATTGAAGCCACTGGGACATTGTAAGCCATATGCCGGTGACTCATGGATTTTTTTAAAAATCTTATTTGTCACCTTGTCTAGGTGGCTAAGTTGGTTGGAGTATGGTCTCATACACTGGAAATTGTGCGTTTGATTCCAGGACAGGGCACATTCCTGGATTGCATATTTTTTTCTAAAAAATACTTTTATTGATTTCAGAGAGGAAGGGAGAGAGAGAAAAAGAGAGATAGAAACATCAATGATGAGAGAATCATCAATAAGCTGCCTCCTGTACACCCCATACTGGGGACTGACATGCATTCACTGAGCCACACCAGCTGGGCTGGATCGGGTTGCATGTGAGATCCCCAGGCATAGTTTGTGTGCAGGAGGCAACTGATAAGTGTTTCTCTCCATAAAAGTTTTTTAAAATTATTCCTTTAATATTACAAACATAACCCTTTACAGGAATAAGAGTTCTTTCTATCTTGAAATAGAAAAGGAAGTAAAAATCATGACATCACTTAGATTCAAAGTGGCCCCTCTTTTTTGGCTGGTTGCCTTAAGTGCAATATACTTTAAGTGAGAATATATTCAGTTGTTTTGAACCTATCAATGTTGACAAGCAACAGTTGAAAGGAATAACACTAATGATAATAGCCATTTTTGAGGGCATGGAACAGACCCTGCGCCTTATTGCATTTAATCCTGGCAAAATGTTGTGTTATTTTCCTCTTCCTCTTGCTGGTGAGAGTGGTTGAGCAATGTGCCCGTGCTCTCACAGCCGAGGTGGTAGGATCCTGCCGGAGCCTGTCCAGGAGGCTTCCTAGGACTCACTCTGTGTATTGGTCTCTCTCCTCCTATCACTGGTCACTCTGCATGGGTAGAGCAGGTGGAGCCAACCCCTGTGGGTGCCTGTTCACAGGAGAGGGTAAGAAGATTTTCAGAGTAAATCCTCTGGAGAAGCAGGCACACCTGTATCATCTTTCCTTGTGAGGACCACTGCCTGACTTATCCCAATGTCTGTGGGATTTGTAAGCTGAAGAGAAATCTCTTTTGCCCTGAAACATGTGAAACACAGAACAGTGCATAGGATAATATGAAACATGTTTAATTTATTTTATTTCAGAGAGGAAGGGAGAGGGAGAGAGAAACATCAGTGATGAGAGAGAATCATTGATTGGCTGCCTCCTGCATGTTCCGAACTGGGGATCAAGCCCTAAACTTGGGCATGTGCCCTTGACCAGAATCGGACCCGGGACTCTTCAGTCCACAGGCCGACGCTCTATCCACTGAGCCAAACCAGCCAGGACTAAAACATATTTTAAAGGAAGTAAATGCCAACATTTTCACATAACAACTAACACCTTATCTGTTGACAAGGAAACTTGGCAATATCCTTAGCCATGTCCTAGCTGACATAGTTCAGTAGTTGGAGCATCAGCCCTCATACTGAGGGGTTTTGGGTTTGATTCCTGGCGCCTTTAGGGGCATCTGTGGGAGCGGGGTAGTCAATGTTTTTCTATCTCAGTCCTCCTTCCTCCCTTTCATTTGCTCTAAAAATAAATGGGGAAAAATATCCTCAGGTGAGGATTAACAAGAAAACAAAAGAGTATCCTCAGCCACTTTACAAATAATAACCAGTAGCCAAACTGGGCAAAGTTTATTTTTGTTTTTTAATATATTTTATTGATTTTTTACACAGAGGAAGGGAGAGGGATAGAGAGTTAGAAACATTGATGAGAGAGAAACGTCGATCAGCTGCCTCTTGCACACCTCCTACTGGGGATGTGCCTGCAACCAAGGTACCGTACATGCCCTTGACTGGAATCAAACCTGGGACCTTTCAGTCCACAGGCTGACGCTCTATCCATTGAGCCAAACTGGTCAGGGCCAAAGTTTGTTCTCTTAGGTTTAGCCTCACAGGATGGGCTAAATGATGCTGGTCTCCTCCTGTGAGATGCTCTCTTTGTGCCCATTTCACAGTGGCTGCCTTTCCGCGACCTTGACTTCTGTGCTTCCCCACACAGAGGACAGTGACCACGTTCCAACAGCTGGCTCTCAGCAGTGGCCTTGGCACCTTCACACCAGGTCTGGAAGGGGAGTCCTCTGAGCACTTAGGCTTGTGTCCTACACAGAAGTACTTGGCCACATGTGGCTACTTACACCAAATTAGTTAAATTTATAGGTAATATGTAGTAAATAAAATTAATAAGTGAAAACTCAGTTCCTCAAACTCCACCCCACACCTCCCACCCCCAGCTCAGTGGCCACCTGTGATAATTACAGAGCCACCTACGGCTCTTCTCTGTCCTGGCAGACGGTCTTTGGCCACCACCAACAATGACAGTGAGCACCTTCAGGAGCAGGCCCAGGGTGTGGCTGGTTCAGCATGTTATTCTCAAAACCTAGGATATTGTAGGCACTCAGGATTTTTGTTCAAATGAATAAATTTGTATTTGTTTCTTACACAGATGCAAATTAGGAAGCAAATGATAACCAGTTGATAACCAGGAAGCAAATGATAATTAAGCAAGATTAATCTTGGAATTGTTACTTCAAATCTGACAGTGAAGTTTCATAATATTTTGTTCCTATATTCCCTCTTCTTAGGTATCAGATTACTTGGTTTGACTTCAAGTCATTTATAAGACGTTAAATCTCTTGAAAATGGAAAACCTAGTGCCATCCTTCCCAGGGAATCCTGACTGTTGGTAATGGCAGAACCAAGCCTGCCAGCCGCTCCCGTGCAGCTCCCGAGTGTCAGCCCAGTCTGAGTCGTCCTGACCATGGATGGAGTGTCGGCCATGCAGGGTGGCCTCTTGGAAGATGGATCCCGCAGTGGCACCTCAGCTGGTCCTGACCCCCTCCCACAGTCCCTGGGCCCTCCGGCGCCACCTGACCAGTGGGATGAAGCCCAGCGTAAGTCACCTGTGAGCTGTTGACACTGCCTATAAACAGAAGATGTGGATTAGCTTGCGTTTTGAAGGAAAACTGTGATGTTTAAGACGATAATGAGCTTTTCCTTTAAAATGTGTTTTTAGTATCAGATGAGTGCCTTTCTTGTTGATGCCATCTTCAAATCAAGTACCATGCTTATTAAACCTAAAAGAAACTGCCCCGCGTTCTTCCCCAGCAAGGAGGGGCTGCAATGACTTCTCTTAGTTTCTGTGGGTCTTCCTCACACATCATTATTCCTGACCTAGTATTCTACCTTTCTGTTTGGTTGGCTGTCAGAATTTTACTCACGGATCCAGAACAGTCCAGTAGTGATCTAAGGATGATGGGACCACATTTGCATGTTAGCTAGCGGATTGTTTGTTCATCGGAAGTACAGGGGTGAATTACTCACTGAGTCTTTGTACCCCATGCTCGGGATACTCAGGGCAGTGTGTGTTTGAAAATTACAGAACACTGACTTAGCAGCAGGACCCGCATTACGGTTCTTGAAAACCATGTGGGAGCCCTGACGTGGCTCTACTGGTTACTGCTCCTAAGTGCTGAGTGAGGCTGCTGAGAGCGTGGGCCCCAGACGAGGATCCCACAGGGGCCGAGGGGGAGCCAGCCCTTGGATCCACCATGAAGAGCAGCAAGCCCTCCGGAGGGTCCGTAATTTATCTCGGCCTCACTGTCCTCTTGTGTGAAGGGAAGATGAGTGGAACCTGCCTCTCAGGGTCATCGTGGGGGCTGGAGCAAGTGGCCCACATGAGCAGATGGGAAGGCGACGACGTCATTGCTGTTGGTTTGTCCATAGCGAGGCCTGTGTTGGGAAACGCAGTCTTGATTATCGGGTCTTCTCACTTCTCGATATTTTCAAAAGTACAATGTGATGCTCAGTGATTACTTTGTTATATAAACAGTAAAGGTTTTGGGACTCCCAGATCTGTGAACTCATGTGGAGTGGTATTAACCTGCTTGGCCTGTATCTGAAATGCAGGACCCCCATTCCCCACATACATACAGTGAAGCTGACAGGGTCTTCTGAGAGCGCAGACATTGGTCTGTTGGTGTTAGGGCCATGCCAGGGATGAGTCCCCTCGCTCTGGTTTGTGTCTGGTTTGTATTCTGGTTTTACTTTTAGGGAGGAATGACTGTAAGTAGCTGTATTAGTTGGGACTCACATTTTAAGTGACAGAAACCCATTTTAAATTTACTTGGGCCAAAGGGTATGTCCTCGCCCCTCTGTTCCTCCTTACACCACGTTGGCTCTTTAACCTCCCTCTGGCTGGCCCGCCAGTGTCAGGGGCAGGGGAAAGACCAACCACCATTTAATTGTAGGAAGCCCCTTCCTATTTTCCTTTGAGTACGGAAACAGGTTTAAGTTCATGTTTAAACAAGTGTCTGTGGGAGGAACTGAGCTTGACACGTGGGTGTATTGTCATCTTTGGATGAACTTGGGCTTCGACCTTCACAGGTGTCCCTCGAGCGAAAGCACAGATTTGGGGCTCAACTTTGCCGAAACCATTCTGAGCAGCTAATCCACCTCTTGATTTAGACTCTCATTTTGGTGGATGAACTTATACTTTGAAATGACTGTGAGGCTGTGGCTCTGATTAGCACTGCGGTTTCCAACCCCTAGTAGAATGTGGTCAACTGTGTTCTCAGCATTTGTTTTCATTTGCTGTCTTGTTAACACAGGCTCACGAGATTTCTCATTGGTCTTGTTTAAATGAAAAGGAAATGATATTAAATTCTTCCAAGTGTGAGGTGAGGGCATTCCACAGATGATGGTGGTGGGCTCTGAGTGGTGCGGCGACCTGTCCCACATCCCCGCCCACACAGGCAACCAGGGCCTGCTTTCCTCCCAGAGTGTACTGACTGAAGAAGGGTGTTGAGATTGCTCATGCTTACTTACGTCGCTGGGTTCTCCATCGACCTTTGGGTGCATATCTGCAAAATGCAAAATGACCTGGTTGGGTTGTTGTCATCGAATGGCCCAGCATGCTCTCTCTTCCAGGTGCCAGCGTCGAGGCGGACAGAGCTATGGATGAAGGAGAAAGCCCAGACGGGCCCAGCGAGGGGGACGCCTGTCAGAATGGGCCGATGCCACAGCTCCCAGGCCCGCCGTCAGCTCTCGGTCCCACCAAGAGCCCAGTGGGTCCTGATGCTCCTCCAGGTGTGGCTGGTTTCCATGACAACCTAAGGAAGTCTCAGGGGACTAGTGCTGAGGGCAGTGTTAGAAAAGAAGCTTTGCAGTCTCTCAGACTCAGTCTACCTATGCAAGAAACGCAACTGTGTAAGCATCTGACCCCGCCTTCTCCCCCTCTCTACCCTCCCCAGCGCCTGTCAGTCACCACCAGAAGCATTCTGTTTGGTCGCAATGGTCTGTGCATTTATTAGGTGGCTCCATTTCAGAGAGATAGGACACATCTTCATGGTCTGATATTTGTGGTGGGACTCCAGGTCCAGATTTAAAGGGCCTGTGTGTGCCTTTTGTCATCCTGGGGGGTGAGCAGGCAGCCTGTGGGGAGTCAGTCTCAACAGTTACACTTTGAAAACTTTCTTTGATGAATTATTTTAATCAACGTTGATTTTTAGTTGATCCTGGGGGTTTGGGGGTGAACAAGTCACAAACTGGCAGCCTGTCAAACCAAGAAACCTCCAGGCCATTGTCCACTTCTTTCTCCTACCCAGACATACAGTTCCTACAGTGGGGCCATATGCCCCTGTTCTCATATGACCCTACATAGCCCCTGAAACAGCCAGGGTTGGGGTCATTGCTTTTTTACACACGACTGTGTTGCTCCCATGAAGGCATGTTTGCTCACTCAGCACTGCCATGTGACTTGCCTGGGTTGTCTGCTGCAGTGCATGTCTTGTGCTCACTTCTAGGGCTGTGTCCCAAGAGCAGACTTCTTGGTCCAAAGCAGTGGGAGTTTTTACTTATTCCCATCACGAGTGGTCATATACCTGCACCTCTAATGACCCATGAGAGCTCACTGTTGCCCACCCCTCTTGCACCCAAACACATCCTTTTCCATTTCCACTGGTCTGGTGGGTGCACCCTGGTGCTTCCTGGTGACTTTATTGTAAACCTTGCACTTGCCTAATGACTGGAAGGTCTGTTGGCCATTTGGTCAGTACTGTCTGTGAATTGTCAGTTGATATGTTCAGCTCATTTTTCTTTTGGATTGTTTGCCTTTTTCTTCACAGGCATTACTTTATTAAGGCCATAGTATATTTTTTAAATTTCTGGAAACTCATTGGCAACATTTAAGCCAAGAGACATGTAAAAGCCTAGATTCCTGCTCTGAGGGATGTGTGAGCTCAGGGGCCCATGTGGCAACAACCTGCAGCCAGCTGCTTTCCTTCCTTGGAGTGTTCACTCATGACCCTGACTTTCAGGCTGTGTCCCTGGTGCTGAGTTTGCAGGTTTGGGTTCCCTGCCTGCAGCCACAGGCCGTTGGGTTTCTGCCATCCGGACCACTTAGCCTTGAGAAAAGTACCAGACGTCGGATAAATGCACAAATTAGTAATGACGTTGGTGAATTTGTGGAATAATTGGAATTCCATTGCTCAGGTTTTAGGAGTTATTTAAAACAAGCGCTGCTTAACTGCATCTGAAGGTGGTGTCTATGAAGTGGTTAAGATAGGATATTTATCTGCTCTCATCAGCATATTCCCCTCAGTGTCCAACATACCTGTCTGCTTATGTGACAGAAACCTGTGACTTTGTACCATTGCACTCACTCTTCACCCTTTATTACCCAAAGTAAAACATTTGGGTTTAGATAGTTTAAATTTTGTTATTGGCCCAAAATATAACATGATTCGTTATTGCAGGAATTGTGGTAAGCTGTAGGTAAGGTTATACCTTCAGACGTAACTGCATAAAGATAGCACGTTTGGTGTGACACACTCATGGGACTGGGTGTCACTCCATCACGACTGCTCTTCACTGGTTCCTCTAACCTCAGAGGTCAGAGTTAGAGCTCCAGGAGGGCCACCATGGGCACCGACTTTTGAGTTCAGTTCTTCTGTCTCTAAGGGGCAAGTTTGCTTGTGTCCTATTGTAGCCTCTGGGTGCTGTAGGGACCCCAGCTCTGGGCATGGCCAGAGCATCTTTTATCAGACAGGTCCTGTTGGCCACCAGTGCCCAGTCTCGGGCTCACATGTTTTTTTTAATCTGGAAGTAGGCTTTCAAACTAGACGGCATACATTGTTTAGAAGCTAAATCATATTGTTAATTAAAATGACAGCCAAGCTGCTGTTCTATCCTTTGTGCCCTGTGCTTTCTGAGTTTTTAAGTGGTTGTTTCCCCACCCAGGCTCAGCAGAGGCCTCGCTGCCCCTGGAGAAGGAAGAGCAGGTCCGACTTCAGGCTCGGCGGCGACTGGAGGAGCAGCTTACGCAGTACAGGGTGAAGCGCCAGCAGGAGCGCGTGAGTCCTGCTCTCGAGCAAACTAATGGGGAACTTGTGTGTGACGGGCCGTGGTTAGTCAGACGTGGTTCCAGGGCCTGCCTTTCCTCTCTGTGCTTCTCTAGAAAGGTCTTTCTCTCATTGGTTCCCGCCCCACTGTTTCCTCCCTTGAAACAAGCACGTTTCAACCTTCAGTCTGCCGCTTGGAAAAGAGAGAGAGCCAGCACTTGGGTGGGCTGCATCGCCCTCTGTGCTTGAGCAGCCAGCCAGTCCTGAGCCTGCAGGAGAAGCGGTGTTACACGTGCTGGGGATGCCTCGGGAAACTCTAGGGCGGGGAACCTTCTTTCTGCCCAGGGCCATTTGGGTATTCACAGCATCATTCATGGGCCATATAAATGATCTGCTGAAACATGAGCCTGCTCTGTGGGCTCAGCCCTTTGGTTAACTCACCCCTAAAGCCTGGGCAGGGCCAGAACAAATGATTTCATGGCAAACGTTTCCCACCTCCCACCTGTGCTCTAGAGAATGACCTAAAAATGATAAATTTATAAAAATATATAATTATTAAAGTAATTAGGGTTCAGGAATTTGGTTTAAAAGTACAGGTATTAAAAATTAACCCCTGGCTGGATTTAGTCAATGGACAGAGCATCAGCCTGTGAACTGAAGGGTCTCAGGTTTGATTTCGGTCAAGGTCACAGGCCCAGGTTGTGGCTTGATCTCCAGTAGGGGGCATGCAGGAGGCAGCCGATCAGTGAGTCTCTCTCATCATTGATGTTTCTATCTCTCCCTCTCCCTTCCTCTGAAATCAATAAAAATATACTATTTTTTTCCCTAACCGGTTTGGCTCAGCAGATAGAGCGTCCGCCTTCGGACTGAGGGGTTCTGGGCTTGATTCCAGTCAGGGGCATGTACCTTGGTTGCAGGCACATCCCCAGTGTGGGGTGTACAGGAGGCAGCTGATCAGTGTTTCTCTCTCATCGATGTCCTAACTCTCTATCTCTCTCCCTCTCCATTCCTCTCTGTGAAAAACCAATAAAATATACTTTTTAAAAAATATATAAATATATATTATTTTTAAATCAATAATTACCTTATAAAGCCAATTATAATATTAGTGAGAAAAGATAATAGTTATAATGGAAAAGATAAAATATCTAAGCATTAGATTAAAACAGCAGAAAAGGGGTTTAGAATCTAGGTGAACACTATATACCTTCCTTTGAAAGCAGTTACAAGTAAGTGGAGGGAAGTAGCTCATTATCCTCGAAGTAATTATACTTGTAAGGTAGTTCCAACTCAGCAGGACTGCTTTTTATACCTCGAAGAAAATATAAAACTTATCTAAAAATACAAACATGGGAATGTAGCCAGGGAAGTGCTGTAAAGGAGGTGTGAGGGTGAAGGACTTGCTGATAGTGTTTCTAATGGTAAAGAAGTCACAGTCATTGATGCCTGTGCTTGGATGGTCGCTGGTGACAGGACAATGAGGCTGCAGAACACAGCGGGCAGGGGTAAAGGGGACACACACACGGGGTGCTTATTTGTCCAGGGAGGGAACGTCGTCTGTGCATTCTTTCTGGGTGCACATCTTGAATGCTGCTGTCAGTTTCAAACATAATCATCGTGCCTCTCTTTTCTTCTCAGTCCAGCCAACCTGCAACTAAAACAAGACCTTTCAGCACACTGGATCCTGAGCTTATGTTGAACCCAGAAGCCTTACCAAGGGCCAGTACCGTGGCGATGACAAAGGAGTATTCCTTCCTGCGCACCAATGTGCCTCGGGGCCCGAAGGTGGGCAGCTTAAGGCACCTAGCACATTCTAAGGAGAAAAAAAGTTCTAAAACAAGCAAAATTCGGTCCCTGGCTGATTACAGAACTGAAGACTCAGATGCCGGGAATTCGGGTGGAAATGTTCTGGCCACAGACTCTGCTAGGGGCTCCCTGAAGCAGAACCGAAGCAGCGTGACGTCAGTGGTGTCTGAGGTCAGCCTAGGCCCTGAAGCCGATGACCTGGAGAACTCCTCCCTTCCTGGAGACAACATGTCTGAGGCTGATGGGAATGAGAGTGATAGCTCTTCCTACAGCGGTGTCTCCACGCGGGGGGTGCACGGCCTTCTGGTGAACAGCGTGGGCACTCGTGAAGCATCCTATGTGATTAATGGCCAGGAGATTGCCTCCAGTTCTCTGGGCCAGTTCCCGTCCATCACGGATGTCCTCCAGGCTGCTGCAGCCGAGCACCGAGACCGGGGCCCAGAGGTCAATGGGGAGACACGGAGCCGGACGGACAGCATCTGCAGCAGGTGGGCGCTGTGCACAGGGCAGTGGCCAAAACACCTAACTCTTCCTTACTCCTTAACATTTTAAGTCTGTCTTTGTAAAAATGGAATTAGAGCTGCTCTGCCATCCTAGGACATCCTGTCTTCCGCATTTCTTTAGACCTGCCTCTAAAAAGGGCTCAGGTGCTTGGCTCACCTCTCCATACGGGAGTTCCAGCGATTGTGGGGCTGAACATGTCCGACTGCGGGTGGGAGTGTTTCCTGGCTGCTCTCCACTGGAGTCTTTCCACTTGTTTATTTTAAACCTTTGGGGGAGAAGAGCAAGGGTGTGTGAGGTTTGGAGAGTATGGACACATGTGAAGGTAATGATCCCACCACCTGATCCTTTGTGCCTTTTCCTCCAGCGTGTCCATGGAAGGTTCTGTGGCTGAAACTCACGATGAGATGTTGCAGGTTCTTAAAGAAAAAATGAGACTTGAAGGACAGCTGGAAGCCTTAACCCAAGAGGCTAGTCAGGTAAGGGGGGTTTGGTGAATGTGTTGTATGCTGTGTGCTTCCTGCTCATTGGGTGGAGTCTCACTCATCTTTATGAATAAGTTGCAGTTCCGCCTTCTCTGGGGTAACTGTCATGTCAGACCCCTGGATAGTTTGGAAATGTACTTTCCTGGAGAGCTCACCTATTGACACCTTTCTTTGCCTCACTGGTTGGTGTGGCAGCCTTCTTAATGCACAGGGTGGAAGGGACTGTTTCCTGATGGTCAGTGTGGCTGTTTGACTATCTTTCCAGGCACTTAAGGAAAAGGCAGAGCTGCAGGCGCAGCTGGCCGCCCTGAACACGCGGCTGCAGGCACAGGAAGAGCACAGCCACAGCAGCCAGCGGAAACAGGACGCACTCAGTTCGGAGGTGGACACCTTGAAACAGTCCTGCTGGGACCTGGAGCAGGCAATGAGTGACCTGCAGAACACGCTGGAGGCCAAGAATGCCAGCCTTTCGTCCTCCCACCACGACCTGCAGGTGGCAGAGGAGCAGTACCAGCGACTCCTGGCCAAAGTGGAGGAGATGCGGAGCAGCATGCTCAGCAAGGACAGCACAGGTGCGTGTGCCGCCCGGCGTCTGCGGTCTGATCTGGCGGCGGTGGCGTGCACCTCAGAAACCGGCTCTGAGGACCGGCCTCTTGTCATGTGAAGTGCTGTGGGTTATGTTCCCTTCTGATTGCACACAGGGTGCCACTTTTCTGCATGCGCCTGGGGATGCCCAGGTCTATGAGGCTGGCTTTCCACTCACTCTGCCTGTAGAGTCATCGTGGTGGGGCTGGAGCCGCCTGCTCGTTCCATAGGATTGCAGGTCTGATTTAAGATACGTAAAAACCTGCCTTACGTTCAGCGGTGGTTCTGCTGCATCCCTGTGGGGATCGATCACGTGGAGTGACATGTGGAATAGTGGGGTCCAGGGAACCTGGGCAGCAGGCCATACACAGAGCACCTGAGGGTGCTTCACAGGATGCCCAGTTCCCAGACGCCCACTCAGGGCATCTTGGCGTCAGCCAAGTGTCAGACCTTTCCGTGCAGGCTGCGTAGATGAGCCTCTGCTAGCAGAGCAGCCGCCTGGAACCAGGAGCGGTTGGTGGGGCTGCTGGGAAGGGCCATGTCTCTTAGCGTGTGATACTGGGTGTTAGGGCTAATGGCATCAAAGGAAAAGGGACAGGTTGCTGTCACGAGGGCTTTATCCTGATGCTAGAATGCACCAGCTGAGAACACATCAGACTGTTCTCGTTTCAGGCATTCTATGATACGCAGTCCCTCAAGAAACTTACAAAATCCAGAAAGTTGTGAAAACAAAAATAATCTTATAATTCTGGGTTGCACAGCACTAAGGAAACCTGTCTAGAGCTCATTAGGCAGCGAACAGACCTACACTCACATGGGGCACAATGACACGTTTTTTGCCTTTTTTTACTTTTTCATGTGACTTGCTATTTTAAAAGAACCTGAAACACTGTGGTGTTCCTAAGTGTGAGGGGGATGCGATGTGTTTAGTGGAGAAAATGTGTGTCAGGTGAGCTTCCTTCCACCATGAGTCGTGGTGCTCATGAATCATGTAGGTGACAGACACGCACGACAAGGACCAGTTGACGAAATGTCATGGCCAGAACCTAACCCTGTTCCCCTAGGAGCTGTAACTCGGCACCTGGGCTTGGATGGGCTGGGTCCCTGCTCTTCAGAGAAGTCACACGGACCTGGACATCCACACGGAGCTGCAGGCTCCTGCTGTGGGCTGCTCTGAGCACTGCTTTCTTGCTTCCAGTGCACGACCTACGGCAGCAGATGACAGCCTTGCAGAGCCAGCTGCGGCAAGTGCAGCTGGAGCGCACGACGCTCACCAGCAGACTGAAGACATCCCAGGCGGAAATTGCATCTCTGCAAAGCGTCAGGCAGTGGTACCAGCAGCAGCTCGCCCTGGCCCAGGAGGCACGGGTCAGACTGCAGGGCGAGATGGCCCACATCCAGGTATGGCCCGACAGCACTGGGCAGCTCACCTTCATGTCCCATGTCTGCTTTTAGAGTTCACAGATGCATGTTTTAAAAATCTGCTAACCGCTCACATATCCCACACCCACTCTGCACAGTGAGCATCTTTGTGACCAGGGGGTTTCAGGCCCTAGAAATGTCCCTCTCTGGAACCTCCTGTGTTCCTAGTTCTGACTGCTGACTCATTGCCCTGTGAGGGCACCTTCCGTCCTGTGAACCCTGTCTCCAATCCATATCCACCTAGTCTCCTGTGACGTTGTTTCTGACATGCACCGAGCATGCATGGCTTCCCTACGCAGCTGGAGAAGGACCAGGTGCTCCTCCCTTTTGCTTTGGGAAGGAGCCAGCACAGGTGCACACTCACTGGCCACTCCCTCTGGGCTGACTTCTGCTCTGGAGGACTCAGGATAGCAAGAAAGTGGCGGAAACGCACTTGGCTGTGAACCTCAGTGCTTTGGACTAATGGGGTTGATCATGAGGATGCCGAGTGGCCCTCCATCAGCCTCAGGCTTCTTTTTTCTTATTTAATTTCGCTGTATTTCTCAAATAGAGGATGTGAAATTCTAATTCTACCCAGTGCTCCTTTTTAAAAAAACTGAAGTCTACACATGCACAAAATAGAAGTTTTCTTAAATTTACATTACACGTTTCAGCGAAAGGACCACACAGACAAGCATTGGTTCTGCTTGCAATATATTTAGAAATAAATCATTTTACAAGTTAATAAAAAAGCCAGATTTATGTAAATGACAAAAGTCAGGAATGGAGTTTGGAAGATAAAAACTAGAACAGTCCAGGGAGTGGCAGTTTGAGAAACGTAACTGCTTTTTGCAAATCCCCCTGGGACCCAGGCTTAGCATTTCTCAGTTAGGGTGTGCACTGTATTGCCCCCTTGTCCCTGGAACATAGATGTGTTCTCGGGACTGTCCAGCGGAGAGGAGAGTCAAGGTGGTCTGTATTCTGTTGCTTCGAGACACGGTTGCAGCACATGGGGTGTTCCTATTAGATCTGGAAGTGACGTGCTCGAAGGTCCAGGTGCAGACCATGTGTCCTCTAAACTTCTCTTTCCCGACCTCTCCTCTGTGTGTTTAAAGCTGGGATCCTTTTTCTCGAGGAGACAGTGGTCAGAGGAGGCCTGACTGATGGCCTGGGTCAGACCCTAGGCTGGATTGCCAGTGTTATTTTCCTGGGAGTTGCTGGGTCAGCCTGGTATGTCAGGACAGTCAGACACTGAAATGTGCCTGGTCATAGCTGGTCAGTTCACCTGAGGGGCAGACCTACAGCGCCAGCTGCACCTGTCGTCCAGCTGAAGGACCCTCACTTTAGGGGCTCACAGATGCACCTTCAGTGGGAACTTCTGTGTAGATCTCACCACAAGCTACACATTCTTGGGGGAATGACCACTGGCTTCTGGGCTGCCAGCCTGTCCCTCTGAGGCACACAGAAACCCCTGGCCCTGGTGTCAAGGTGGCTGGCAGGAGGGTGGGCAGAGAGGCCTGTGTGTTGGGCTCACAGGAGCCGCCCCTTTGGGGGCCACCGCTGGGCAGAGACCCTCACACTGGTGGCCTCAGGAACAGGTTGGTCTGCACTTGTACCTGAAATCCAGCAACTTCCCATCGTACTTTTTCTTTGCAGGTTGGACAGATGACCCAGACAGGCCTCCTGGAGCACCTGAAACTTGAGAATGTGTCCTTGTCCCAGCAACTGACGGAAACCCAGCACAGATCCATCAAGGAGAAGGAGCGCATCGCCCTGCAGCTCCAGGGCATCGAGGTGAGGGCGCACGTCCCGCAGCCAGGGCCTGTAGGTGGGGTTCTGTTTTTGGTGTGTTTCTTTGCATTGGGCTTTTTTTTTTGGCCTCTGGTCAAGAATAAGAACATATGTACACATATGTACATGTAAACATTAATGTTATATATGCATTTGCATGTCTTCTAAAATATTGAAAAACCTGCTGTGGTGAGAGGTGTGGATTCAGTTCTTCACGTTCTCGTTGAATGGTCAGTGGTATCTCATCTCCTCTGACACTCAGTGGCCTAGGTCCTAGTGCTCAGCCCGGGGGAGAGTGGTGCTGGGCAGAGCATGGGGAAGGAAGAAGGAGCTTAGTACAGTGCGTGTCTGAGAGCATTGGAGAGCCTAGCGGTGGTCAGTGCTCTCCTGTCTCAGAGCACACAGCCTGCACATGTGGCAGTCGGAGAGGGTGGCTGCCTTCCACCCCAATGGCCCTTGGCTCCTCCGTGTGCAAGTCGTGGACAGACGGGGATGTGGCCCTGGGACTCTCACCATATGGTGGGTTTTTGTGCTCAGTCTGCTGTGGCCATCAGGTTGTCCTGCTTTTTAAAATATACTCTCTTCCGGGCCCAGGCTGACATGTTGGACCAAGAAGCTGCCTTTGTGCAGATTCAAGAGGCAAAGACGATGGTGGAGGAGGACCTGCAGAGGAGACTAGAGGAGTTCGAGGAGGAGAAGGAGCAGCTGCAGAAGATGGCGGCCTCAGCAGCAGCCCTGGAGCAGCAGCTAGAGCAGGCAAGCACCTGCCACGGCCTTTCCCAAGGGCCTGGGCCACACACCCTGGCCTCCTGTGGCTGTCCTCGCCATGAGCATTAGTGCTGGTCTGTCTATCGAGTTCATTTGAATATCGCATCAGAGCTGGTGCTTCTGTGAGTGTCCTTGTATGCCAGGCATTTACGTACAGAAGACTGCCTGCACAGTGTCCATGCAGATATTCTAAAACCTGGACAGGGAAACAGTGTAAATTCTGTAGTGGGAGGTCATACTGAGTCTAGTCCCTTTTCCAGGTGAAGCTAACACTGCACCAGCGAGACCAGCAGCTTGCGACCTTGCAGCAGGAGCACCTGGACCTGCTGAAGCAGTTCACCTCAACACAGGAGACGCTGCAGGGCCGAGAGCAGACCCTCGGTGACCTGCAGGTGCGCTATGATGAGCTGCAGGCCCGGCTGGAGGAGCTGCAGGGCGAGGCCATCTCCAAGGACGACACCATCCGCTTCCTGCAGAACGAGAAGATTGTCTTAGAGGTGGCTCTGCAGGCGGCCAGGAGCAGCGGGGAGGAACTCGACAGAGGAGTCAGAAGCTTGGAAGAAGGTGCTGAGGAAACGTCAGAAATTCTGGAGCAGTTGAGACAGGAATTAGCCGTCAAGTCCAGCCAGGTAACAAACGCCATTTGCCCTCATTTTGTACGCACGGCACCCACGCATGCGAGTGTCAGTGCGAATGGTTTGGTTCTTCCTTGAACTCTTTGTTTTGTAAAATGAAAGTGTGTCCAGGGCTGGGCCCAGGGCTTAGCTGAGGAAGGACCCAGGACTTAGCTGTGGGCCTACGTCAGCCACTGGGTGCCCAGAGCCAGGAAACCTTGTTTGTTGGAAGTAACCTGCCAGGAACAGTTTCTGCCCCCGGATGACAGACAGCTCACATGGGAAAACTGTGTGGAACTTTTGTCTTTTTCTTCCTGTGTGCCTGAGTGGTGGGACCTACAGGACACAGTGACAGGACAGTTGTATCAGTGGGCAAGGTGGGCAGACAGCCTGAGTATCTGGGTGTGTGAACCTGACCTAGCACCCACACCTGGGAGTCTTATGCCAACAGCTGACATGACTGAATACAGGAGAACATTAAAAATACAGAGCAAGAAAGCTGCAGGGTATGCAGAAAGTAGGGTTCGCGTCAGGACATAATTTTGTCTTCTGATCCCACCCCGTAGTCAACAGGACGAGAAAACGATTAATGATGTGTTCCTTGTGGGAAGTAAAATGGAGGGAGACTGTGTTTTCTCTGCAGACAGTGACCGAGCTAAGTTACTTTCTAGGACAGATACGGAGGCAGCGCATCAAACCAGCAGGGGTGTAGTTACAGGAATTGTGTAGATTCTTTTGATAAATATGAGTATGAGTTTACTGACTGTCACTGAGAGGGACATCAGCTGACACTTGGAAAGCTCTGGAGGAGACATTTGTTGGTTCTAGGCATTATTGATCATGTCCGAGTTTCACCTGCATTGTTATTAACCAAGTCGCTGTTTGCTATACCTTGGATTAAGATGATTCTAAAAATAGTGCATAGGAAGTGGTGGTGGCTTTCCTGTCTCACTAGAAGCTGTCTTTCCCACCCTGACTTGGAGACTAGTGTGCACTCCTGTCCCTCATATGCACAGGATTTTCCTGGAGCCCTCGGTAACACTGTGCACGCCTGTCCCTCGTAGGTGGAGCACCTGCAGGAAGATGCCAGCTCTCTGAAAAAGCAGATGCAGAAAATAAAGGAACAGTTTCTTCAACAGAAGGTAAAGTTGAGTTGTGGGTATGAAATAAGTGAGTGAAAACAGTCTTGTAAGTGATTCAATCACTTCACTAGAAAAAGTTATCAAGGTAATGTCTAGATGCCTTCAATTTTTTTTTACCCTCATCAGTGGATATGCTTATTGATGTTATAGCGAGGGGATGGGAGAAAGAGAGAAAGAAAGAAATATTGATCAGCTGCCTCCTTTACACACCCCCACCGGGGGTTGAAGCCGCAACCTAGGTATGTGCCCTGACTAGGAATCAAACCCACAACCTTTTGGTGGGTGGGACGACACTCGACCAACAGAGCCACCAGCCAGTTTCTAAAGGCACTTGCTTGACTCTGAGGCATGCTCCTCAGCCTGCCATTTTAATGTCTCCAGAGTCAGATGCATCCACAGTGGGGTTGGCATCTGACCACGGGGATCATGCTCTGATGTGTCACCACACACAGGCTGAGTTTCTGTTTAACGTGCTTGAAACAATGCCACATGGTCCAGCGTTGACATAGGTCGTGGTACGCACGTGGTGTATGTGTGTGTTCGTGAAGCCCATCCATGTGGGAGCGTTGCCAGCCCAGGGTCTGAGGAGGGATGGGCCCTTGAGGGAGTGTGCTGAAAGATGTAGGCTTTGTTGCCAGGGACAGCCTGTCAGGAGTGCAGCTCGGAGAAAGAATTGCCAGAATCCCAGGGAAGACAGGCGGTTAAGGGGCCAGCAGCTGGCGTGACACCTCCACACTTTGCCCAGACTTGTTCAGGACCAAAGTAATGAGTGTCTCAGTTGATGGTGTCTTTGGTTTGGCGAAATATGTTAGCTTTAGCCCCAGGTAAGTGGTGAGCGTGTTTGTGTAAGCCAAGTGTCCCCTGGGTGGCCTGCCCACACTGACTACAGCTCCTGTCCTGGCAGGTGATGGTGGAGGCCTACCGGCGGGACACCGCCTCCAAAGACCAGCTCATCAACGAGCTCAAGGCCACGAAGAAGAGGCTGGATTCAGAGGTGAAGGAGCTGAGGCAAGAGCTGATGCAGCTCCAAGGGGACAAGAAATCTATGGAGGCAGAGCAGGCGCACTTGCAGAAGGAGGTGTCCCGGGTGCAGCAGCAGATGGCGGCTCTTGAAGGGCACCTGGAGTCGGTGCAGAGGGAGCGCAATGAGATGGAGACCCACCTGCAGGTCTGGGGATGCGCCGATGGTGAAGGCTCCGCTGTGCAGAGCTCCCATGTTCCAGGCTGCACCAGCTGTTTCAAGCTCTGGGCCATGGGAGCTGGCAAGGGGTGGGGAGCGATGCTGGGAATGGGGTGCATGTGCACAGGTCCCATGGTTGAGGGGAGACCAGCGTGCAGGTGGGAGCCTGGAGGAGCTGGCAGTGACAGTGAGGCCGAAGGTGCCTGAGGGCAGGGAGAGCGAGACCTCAGTCCAGAGTCCTGCTGGGTTTCAGGGGCGATTCCTGAGGGGGGACATGTCAGATCAAGGCTGTTTGACATGTGAGGTTTTTTAAAATCCAAGAGAGGGCTGATGGGATGCAGATGGGCAGATTGGCTGGAGGCCAGCAAGCTGAGAGATTTGAGAACAGATGGCGTTGGAGCCAGGTGGGTGCAGGTTGAGCTGGAGGAGCCAGGGGCTGGATATGGGACACTTGCAGTCACAAGAACACATGTCCTCATGGGGTGTGCTTAGGGCAGCGAGTGGGAGCAGGAGGAGCCAAAGGCCCCTGAACCAGTTCATGGTCACTCCCCCGGGTGCCCACAAGAAGGGAGTTCTTCGCGGCATTCCCGTCCTCACTCTGACACAAGCAGCTCGGGAGACTGGATCTCTCTGAAGCTGTCATTTGAAAAAGGGTGCAGCTCTGTCAGGGCCTTCAAAGTCCACGTGCTCGAGGCAGCCCTGAAATGGTCTGTGGACCTGGAGTGTGTCCATACGGGCTGCAGAGGCGGGTGGGGCTTGTGCTCACCAGTGTCCCTCCTGTGCAGGCTCTGCAGTTCGACAGACAGCAGGTGGCTGCACTGACAGAGGCCAACAAGGGGCTCCAGGCCCAAGTGGAAGAGCTGCGACAGGAAGCCGCCAGGTGAGCACTGGGCATCTCCTTTCTGCTTGTGTTTTCATTTGAGTTTTGTGCCCTGTATTGTGCTGTGTCAGCCTTCGACTTATGTGTGAGCCCATGGTCGGGCTGACTGCTCTGTCCTGTTGGGTAAGGAGCACGTGGACAGCGTTAGGAGGAGCTGGATAATGGACCAGGAACATGTGCAGGTGGAAGCATAGGAAACGGGGTGGCTCTGGTTTGAGCTAGTGTGCTCGACCACAGGCCCAGTGGTTTGAGCTAGTGTGCTCGACCACAGGCCCAGTGTCCAGGTTCAGGTGCTGGCAGGTGGCTTTGCTGGCAGGGTTTGAGCGCAGTGCTGCGTGCTGCAGGGCTGCCAACACCAGCCTCGTCTGCTTACTTTATAAAGTGTTGGGAGAGTTCTTGAATCTGGAGGTGCAGGAGTGGGGGAGGTGGAGCTGGAGGCAGTAAGGGAGACTTGAGACGGCCTATCCCCTCCGGTATGCCCCAGGGCCATCACCGAACAGAAGCAGAGGGTGACACGGCTAGGCTCGGACCTGAACAGCGCTCAGAAGGAGATGAAGAGCAAGCACAAGGCCTACGAGAGCGCCGTGAGCATCCTGAGCCGCCGTTTGCAGGAGGCCCTCACTGCCAAGGAGACAGCTGAGGCTGAGCTGAGCCAGCTGAGAGCCCAGGCAGCAGATGGTGCCAGTAACCTCATGCTGCATGTGCGTACCACGTTTGCTCGGGCCCATCACGGCTTCTTGGGGTGGGACATGAGGGGCTACGAGCATTTCCCCTGAGACCCTCCTAGAATCCTAGGAAAGGAGCAGAATGAGTGTGTGGGCAGCACTTCTCTAGAATTCGTTGTGGTATAAACGTGACCAGGAATGTGAGCTGCACACAGTCCTCTCGCCATGTCCCTGTGAACCTGTGAGGTGTGCAGGTCAGCTCTGGTGAGTGTGAAACAATCCAGAAAAGTGTTTTGGGGGAGGTGGCATTTGACTGGCCTTGGATAAATGAGGCATTGGGTTGGACAGGTTAGTGTCTCAGCAGAGGGTCCTGGGAGGTGAGCTGGGGTCAGGGCGTATGTTACAGACTGACAGCTCAGGTTGGGTGAGACCTTTGGCTCTCCTGTTGAAGGACAGTGAGGCCAGGAAAGGCTGCGATAGAAAGAACCAGAACACATGCAAGTAGCAGCATAGAAAACGGGGTTGCTTGGGTTCGAGCCGGTGTGCTCAGCACGGCCCGGCTTCTAGGTTCAGGTGCTGGCAGGTGGCCTCCTCCTGTAGGAATCGGGGAAGGAGGTCAGTGTCAAGAGCCCAAAGCCTTTTTTAAAAATGGTATGTATGTTTTTATTGATTTGAGAGAGAGAGGAAGGGAGAGGGGAGAGAGATGGAAACACCAAAGATGACAGAGAAACATCAAACAGCTGCCTGCTGCACGCCCCCTGCTAGGAATCGAACAATGACCTTCTGATTTATGGGTGGATGCTCAACCACTGAGCCACACAGGTCAGGCCCAAAGCCTTTTGCTTATAGATTATGTTTAGAATAATGGGAGGCTGGTGTCCCTGAGCAGGATGGAGGACGCAAGGCAGGAGGGCACTCCTGGCTGGGGTGTGGGGTTGAATTCATGACATGAAAGTTTCCAGACTGGCTTAGGGCCCTGCCAGCTTTTGGTCTGATTGTTTCCTTTCACTTTAGCTGCTTGGAGTAAAATACTACAGGAGTAAACTGTGCATTTCACCTGTTGCTCTCCAACGCAAGCTGTTTCACTTTGTTTAGCAATTATGTCTTCTCTTGTGAAGTTCATTTTTGACTCTTGGACTTAACGTAGCATGCTGTCTTTTTGCCAAATTGTTAAATACTCCTCCTCACCTGCTTGCTTTATAAAATGTTGGAAGGGGAGAGTTTATTTAATTATAATTTTCCTTCTACTGTAAAACATTTGTTTGTTCTGTTAATTCTTGTGTTTACATGGCAGGTGGGAGGGTAAAGCCTGTAGACTCTGCCTTCTGCTGCTGCAGGAGCTCAGCCTGAAAGCCACCTGCTATTCAGTCTGCTCTCAGCAGGTGTGAGGTGGACCTGGGCAGTCGCTCATCTTCCTGGTCCTCAGTGATAGGCCAAAGTGAGGCAAATAGTTCATTAGGAGGCTCCGTAGAGACAGCTGGGAAGTGCTCAGAACAGAGAGAGTGTATATGTGTTCATGTGCATAGGTGCACATGTGTTGCTGGTTATATGATGCAACAGATCACTTGCCACAGGTAATAATTTATAACTCTTATCTGGAAGCCAAACTTTCCTGTGTTTTCAAAGCATTTAACTGAGGGTGTTTTGTTTGTGAGTCATTGTGTGCATGCAGGTTAGTTAAGTCCTCTTAAGGGAAGGGAAGTGCTGTGAGAAGCGTCCACCTGTCTGTGTGGTCGGCAGCCTCTCAGGGTCAGGCGACGCAGGGCTACACAGGAGGGAGGTCAGCCGCTGCCACGGCCATATTAAAGTCCATGACCCGGTTTACCTTTCTTTCCTGCTCTTAGGAGAGAATCCAGGCCCTGGAGCTGGAGTTGCAGACTGTGGGCCACAGCAAGGTGATGCTGGAGAAGGAGCTGCAGGAGGTCATCGCGCTGACTAGCCAGGAGCTGGAGGAGTACCGGGAGAAGGTGCTGGAGCTGGAGGATGAGGTAGGTGAGCTCATGATCACATGGCAAAGTGGACAGGCCACACCACTTCCAGTGCAGCTCTGGAATAGGGAAATGGGGCATCAGAGCCTGGCCTGTGTACCTGACCTATCAGCTCTGCCCTCTGCACACTATTCAGTGCTTCTCTGGATCTGTGACCACCCAGGTGCTGGACTCCATCCATGCACATAACACCTGTCTGCAGCAAGGACTCCCCCACACATGTAACACCTGCCT